>JAPYZR010005465.1:0-10795 GCA_030522945.1 Trichopria nigra
TATTCGCATTCGCATGTTGGGTCACGTAGAATTCCAATTCTTGCCAGAGATGATTTTAGGTTGTAGTGATTGGCTCTGACTCTGTTTACCCAGACGATTATTCTTTTATTTTAAATACTGTGTTACAATATAAATACATTATATTATTGATACTGTTATTATGCTATAATTCATATTGTTTCGAGCATTCACCGTACATGCATTTGAAGTATTACCTAAATAAATAGTATCATTATGTAATGTATAATATATTAATTAGCTACAAAAGACGGTTACAACATCGGTGTAATATTATACTTTTTTTTTATATATAATTCTACCATTTTAATATATTAATTATTGTAAGTCACAAGTAAATAATTAATAATTCCATTTGTATAAATTCATGGCCATTATCACCTTACAACTAAAATTGCTCATTGGAATCTGTGACTTGAACTTTTCGAATTTATACATTTATTTCCCTGTATTCGTTTACTTTGATAAATTGAAAAAAGGGAAAAATCTGCAGTAATATATAAATTTTTGTATATGATATACAATATAGCTGTAGCTCGCCCTTTCACCCAAGGTATCTAATATTTTGTATCACTTTGTACGTCAATAGATTCGTATATTAATAATAATATGATATATAGCATCATTTGTCATTTTTTCACGCAAATTTCCATTATGTAATGTAAAAATAGTCTAGACTATTTAACTATATAACATAGCTGTTATTATTTTATTAATTACAGGTGTATTATTTCCCTGAATAAATACTGTAAGAGTAATATTTAGTAATAATTTCCAGAGTTTCATTTATATATACTTATTTATTAAAAATAACTTGTATAAATGATTCAAACTGTTTTTCTCAGCGTTTAAATACAAAATTTTAAAAAGCAAGAATCTTAACGTATTATAGTTTATTTTTTCGAGGTGAAGATCCATGACTTTAATTGATTTAAAAATGTGGTGCATTTGCGGAAAACAGGTTTCTCAAATAAATACGTTGTCTTTCATTGAAGTTGATCTAATTTGAAAAAATTTGGTTCTAATTTGAAAATTTGAAGAAATGGTGGAAAATTTTACCATGCAAAATAATGGTATTTTGAGAACAGACTTTCGTCATGAGAAAAATTGCTACTTTTTGTAATAAAAATTACTAGGAGGAATAGCAAGTTTTACCATGCTAGTAGTAAAAATTATAATAAATATAGTAATTTTTACAATAAATATTGGCAAATTTTTTTCACGATGAAAGCCTGTCCTCAAAATCCTGTCTGATAGAATTAAAAAAAAAATTTCCCGTTGTGCACGATAGCAATGTTTATAAACAATAGTTAATAATTTTTTTTTTTTTTAATTACCGTTCATATCGTTCCTATGTATTATAGTCCACTTATAGATCTCATAATAAACGAAATTATTAAAATATTTTATTATTTCATTATTTAAATAATTTTAATATTATTGGCAATTGTGGAGATTAATCTTGAACTGTTAATTTTATTTTCATTTCAAACAAATCCACCACGAATACAAAGTGGACTAATGCTTTTGGCGATTTTAATTAAATAATCGACTTTCGCTAGGTAATCTACTTAAATCATTCGACAATAAAGTTATTATTCGTTGATAATAAATCATAACAATAATCAGATACTGGTAATCCGGTTCAACGGAAATATTTTAACCTTGTTTCAACATCAATATATTATCGTGCTCCACATTTTCTGGCAGTGTACTTGAAATGATTGCGTATCCTTTTTTTGCGTAATAGCATCACTTTCTCAAATATCGCTCACGACATCTCGGTAAAGTTTACCAATGGTAACTGCAATATATTAAGTCAATTGTAATTTCACTTCCTGTTTACATCCTTTAATGTAAATTTTTTTGTCACGTAATAAAATATGTACGTTTTTATTCTATTTATTTACGTGTTTATATTTGTAGTTTTCGATTGAAATGTACCCTCAAGTCTCAATCCTTCTCTATTATTCCATTATTCCAGATACAGGATAGAATTGTTAAAAGCTTTTAGACATATTCATGATCGCTTTCGCAAACTATATATCAAAATCTTAGGCATATAAAACAATGTTATGTCCTGAAAAGTTCTACTTCAATATCTGGGTCGGATCCTTCTCAAAATATTTTTATTTTAATTTTCCAAAGGTTATCGTTAAATTTTAAACAAATGTGAACCATTTTTGATAAATAAAAATAAAAGAGAAATCAGTAGAAAATGTCCGATCAAAATCCTAACTGACGTCACCTAATTAATTTTTTTCCGTTTCAGGAGTTGAACAGCCAACATCTGGAACCTGTAGAAGTGTTTCGAGGGATACCTTACGCGATGGCACCGATCGGAGATCAGCGATTTCGTCCGCCGGAACCACCATTGCCTTGGAAAGGCGTAAGGCACGCGGATACCTTCGGCAAGGTCTGTCCGCAAAATTATCCGGACATCAGCAATCAAACAATCGCTTTGACACAAATGCCACTGGGGAGGTTCATGCAGCTCACGCGTATGCTCAAATTCCTCACCAACCAAAGCGAAGACTGTCTTTTCCTCAACCTTTACATTCCTGGAAGCGGTGAGTGCTCGCTCTACATTCGTGCCAGATCTATACCCTGGATCAATTCTTGAATCCGTGACCATCTATATAATTGTCTTTTAAAATTTGACTTGTGAAAAGAAAAAAATATTAATTAGAATTTGTCATATACGGACTGCCTCGTCGACGTAAAACGTACAATGGGTCAGGCAATTTTTTTAAGCACGATTAAATGCAGTATGAAATCAGCATCAAAGAAGATAAAAATTAAACGCCCCTTTTGGCGAGTATGCGGGTGCGAGACGTAATTTGGAACGGCGCCTAAAATGTGGTCTTGGAACTTGGAGAGGAGTTCTTGCGGAAATTTCCGAGTATAACTTTGTATTCGGATGAATTTCTTGAATGAACGCTGGTTTGAAGTATTGATCATATGGATGAATTTCAACCGATAACGTAATTTAGGGTCTCTTGGTTCTATCGGTTGTTGACGAACTTATTCAGACAGTTACGTTATCAATTATGAGTTTGAAAGATCCATTCATTTGTGCAATTTATTGTAATGCACGTATGCCAAAGTGCATTTTTTGAAAATAATACGACTGTTCGACAAAATATAGGTTTGCATTGGAAATTTAGGGAAAATGGATCCCGTTGCCATTCGCTACTTTGGTTTCACTGTCGATTATGATATCCATTGCCACAAAAGGGTTCGATTCTCACATTAAATAGAATGTTTCCCCACCCATTGGATCGATCGCGCTCATGCTGAATTTCCATTTAGATATCGCCCTATCTAATATCATGGAATTTCGGTTCGGGCATTTCCCGACGAAGAATTTCATCACAATTCTACGTTACATTCTCATTGTAGTCTCTTTTTCTTTTTGCAGCCGCTTGCGGAGGCAGTTTTATTTTCGTTAAAATAAGTTTGATATCAAGATTTTGTGCCTAAATGATTCGAAGAGAACATTTCGCATAATACGAACGCTGGAATACAAGATCTTTTTGTGATTATTGAAAATTGTGATTGTTGATTAGTTTGAAGTAATATACTTCGGAAATTAAAAATGGCGAATTCTTATGAAAATGTTACAACTTTTCTTTCCTTTTAAGAAAATTAAAAAAAGAAATATGGAAAACAATAAGAAATTGCTGCTTTAGATTTCCATCGCTTACTCTTTTCTGTTCGTGTTTATGTATACAATTTCGCATTCGAAAATGTATACGACGTGCGTGTTTTAAACAAAACACCTCTTATATCCTTGAGTGAAAATGTCAATATATCGACGTTATTCGACACACGAACGTTAAAAAGATGACATTTTTCATACTTTCATAAACACGACTAAAATGCATTGCACATAAATCGTACAAATATCGAATGCTGCCAACTGTTGGTTGCAACAATCCGAATCATTCCCATTTGTCAACACTTTGCCATTTTGAAATTCGTCGCGAACATTACGATATGCCGCGCCAAGCTCGAAACGCCAGAGCAAATTTGCTAGGCTTTCGGTGTGTAACTGATAATTTCATTCGTGTAAACGCTTCCTGCACAGGGCCGGAACTCCATCCGCACGAATGTAATTCGGAGCTTGGCAATAGGACCCTTCGCCTCCATTATCAATCGGGGGGGCCAATTACAATAAACGACCCGCGATGCTAATCCGGGGACATTTTGTTACTTGGGAGAGAGCAAATCCTCGGACACCTGGGAGACAAAGTTAGCACGCAATCACAGAACACAGCGGCGCCCCACACGATGCGAGAGTAACGCGATAGAAATTCAATTTTCGCGAAACCAATAAAACCTCTCTGTAGCTCGCTAATCGCCGAGTATATAGCCACCAACCCCTTCCTCTATATGGCCGTTCTCTAGTCTGCGCCCACTCCCCACATCACCTTTCGGCGAGGGCGCGATTGAACGGCGAATGAATTTCACACGCGCGTATATAACGGCGAGTGTTACATTCGTCCGCCCTTATCTCGTTTGTCCCGCGAAATTTACGAGTGACGCTTCGATTTTTGCGGACGGTCAACGCTAATTGGACGCTGTTTTCAATTTCGCTAAACCATCAGTTTTATGAGGATGTAAAGGTTTTGGTGCGGCTCGCTTCGGACAATATGTCCTTGGCGGACATTTGGCGAGACGTCACTTTTCCGATGTCTTATTGACAACTTTTCAGGACATTCTTTAATAACACTGGAGGGTCCATGGTCCGTTACGTTTACAACCCCGTCCTTCCATGGGAGGTAAAGGGAGGGACGTCTAATGTAGGAAACTATGATGTATATAACTTTGATGTATTTGTATCTGGACCATACATTAAATGTCGTCTTTATAGCCATGCCAATTATGTACATATTTGGACATTAAGTGTCCGTTCACTTTTGGTTCCCAGAAACTTTACATTTTTAGAGAATGAACGTCTAATATGTTGGGTATGTACGTAGGATGTCCTGTAATATCGGAATTAAAGTCCAGCAGTCTTTATATACAAAGTCCAGGATATACAAATCATGATCATCCGCTGATATCGTGGGTCGTCTTCTAGGATAGTCCTTTAGATGGTCATCTTCATGGATATCTACCCATAATACGGCGGGCAATGTCCATATAACGTATGTCAGTGTTTCGGACCCAACACGTAAAAAATCATGTTGTATTTGTTTTATTTAAAATTATCCTATTACACATTTCTGTAGGATTATAATTGTTGATTACCTTATGGTAGCTTAGGATAAAATAGTGTATTACCTAACAAGGGTGTAAAGTGTACTTTTACGCACGACTCAGGTATCCTATTTTTTATATTTGGGTGATGTAGAGATAATGATAAACTAACTTTACGCACACAATTACAAAAACATTGTTCTTTTTGAGTCGTCGAGTGGTAAACGCATACAGTGTCGATTTAAAAGTACAATAAAAATGAACGTTATAACAATGTAGAATTGGAATGCAATTATAATATTATTAATTATTTCCCAACAATCAGGAAGCTGGAAGACTAACAAATTCTTTGCAATTATTATTATAATTCCTGTTGGAATAAAAAATCATGCGTTACAAAATGTGGGGGTAGGGGGGATCTTCCAATCCCCCTTTTTTTCCTCACCACCATTACGCCATCATCCAATCGCAATATAAAATTTTACGCACACTGTATCAATAGAACATGGTAAACCTTCGGATGATGCACCTGTTCGAAATTGACAAATCGACAAGGTACATTCGATGTATTTTTGCCTCCTGATATTACGAATATGACAATAGAAATTGACGGTCGGATAAACGGAAGCCGCCATCTTGAAAAAAAACGCCAAAAATCATGTATTTTTGGCGTATAACTAGTTACATTTATCGCTATTTTACGAGCTTCCTTTTGCGATTACGACAAAAACCTATACAACCTTTTTTGTAGAGAATTTTCCGCACTACAACTTTTTTGAAACATTTTTTCGTCCGATTTGTACTTTTCAAAATAAATGTAATAAACTGAAAAAAAAAACTCATTTTCGGTGGTTTTTTTAAGATAGCGGCCTAGATACGGCCGAGCGCCTATTTTTATTGTCATATTCGTAATCAGGAGGCAAAAATACATCGAATGTACCTTGTCGACTTTTCGATTTCGAACAGGTGCATCATCCGAAGGTATACCTAGAACATTACGCGACTATGTAGTATATATACTCAAATTTGACTAATTGATAAAAGAAATTGTTAGTTTTTATATACTAACAGCATAATATAAAATATAACGACGTCATTTCGGCAGTGGCGTAGTATTTTTGACGAATTTTGTAAATCTTGTTTTTTTGATAACAATTTTACATGCTAAAACTGTATTTTAAAATACCCTCCAAAATGACGCCAGTAATTCGGTAAAAGAGAAACTCCGTAAATTGATGGAATATTTCTTTAATCCTCCATATTGGCTTTTTATTTTGTTTGGTACAAACAAGATTGGGTTTTTCGTTTGATACAAAGTAGAGATTGAGTTTGTCCGACATTTTCAGCCTTTGTAATGGAGTTTTCGCATATATTCATAAGAGAGTTACGACATTAAATTCAAATCCAGTTTTACACAACTTCGATCATGTAGTCAGGGACACAAAGTTATATTACCGAATTTTTTTTTTTTTTTTAATTTCGATATTACATTAGTACTTGTAAATTTCTATGATATAATTTTTAAATTTTCAGTCGACATCTAAGAAAAATGTACTTTTTTTTATATAATTTTTACTTGAATTGCGCTATATCAACTGATAGAAAAATAAATAAATAAAAAAGCCATTACACAGGAAAAATTAAGCGAACTCCCGCTTGAACGTAATTAGTGATTACATCGAAATCCCTACCGGCGTACCGTGAAATCCCAGCAATTATGCTACAACGAGTCGACCGATGTGAGGAAATCTTGAAATTATGAGTAGGGAGGATTGCGTCGGTGCACGAGTTCGGAACTCTTTCCTTAATGAATTTTCATCCAGTTAATTCGTTCGCGTAATTCTCTTAAACGTCTTATCCCGTCGAGACGAGGTGAGGGTACGTTTCATTTTATTACCCTCCCACCAGCTGCTGCAACCAACCCTCCCTACCTTGACTTATATAGAAACGTGTGAACGAATCCTTATACGTTTCACTTGTTGGCTGCAATTACGGCGAGTCACGGATATACGAAGTTCGGTCCCACTTCCCTCCCCCAGGGCATAACATTCCTCGTATACGACGTTTGTCCGTTCGACCTACCCCCAAACGGTAGCTAATTAACTGCCACCAGCTGCTTCATTGTAAATCGGATTTTGTAAATAACGGGAGGAACTTTAATTTTGCGATCGGTCATAAAAGAGCAATTAGAAGTACGTTCATTAAAAGTATTATATTACTGCGGTCGAGCCGTGCTGAGTAACCCTTTCCCCACCGTCATCATAATAGCTTTAAAAATAAAAAAAAAAAAGTAAATAAACATTAATGCGAATATCGTCTATTACTTTTGCATAGAATTTTTGGCAACAAATACGAAATGTCGTATGATTAATGATACCTAATGTCACTGGAACAATAACACCGTAAAATAGATTATGTACAATTCTCATA
The DNA here is from genome assembly GCA_030522945.1 of Trichopria nigra. Classification (NCBI taxonomy): domain Eukaryota; kingdom Metazoa; phylum Arthropoda; class Insecta; order Hymenoptera; family Diapriidae; genus Trichopria; species Trichopria nigra. The sequence continues at coordinate 7,654 of JAPYZR010005465.1, forward strand.
AATGATTTATGAAACGAAAGTATAAATATTACCATAAGATAATCCACAATTAACCATAAAATAAAGCAAAATTTGAATTAAAAAAAAAAAAAAACAAATTGATGTAGAGGATGCTTGGAAATGTATCATATTTTTCAGCTTACAATGTATATCTACATTTTCCAGAATTTTTTGCACTAGAATGGAGCATAGTTACTTCCAGGATAAGTGTGAATTTTTTCAAAAAAAAAAAAAAATTATCATTAACGTTGATCATTAATTAATTAAACACTGAATAACTTCGACAATTTCATTAAAAAAATGTGAAAATTTGTAATACTTTTATTTAGAATAAAAAATATGTAAAATTTGAAAAAATTACTTAATATTTTGCGCCCGCCATATTGGATCCGACATTTTGAATTTACCAAAAAGTGAGGTCAGTTTCTTATTTAGTCGACCTCAGAAACCCCAGAATAAGTTTCGTCAAAATGGAGTTACTTTATGTCCGAACCTCACGATTGTGATTTTAAAAAAAGCACACAATAAAAAAAATGCATGCCTTATTTGACGAACAAATTTATGAAAAACGAGAAAATTCCATTTGCATATTTTTGCAAAAAACGCTCTTGAAAATTGAAAATTTTTAAACATTTTCTCAGTACTATTCAAAATAACGACCTCGAAAATGGTAAATTCAAGGTTACTCTATTGTATCATACTTTAAATTGTCTGAATTTTCACATTTTTTAATGAAATTGTGAAAGTCATTCGGTGATAACATTAATAATAATATTTATTTTCTTTTTTATTTTCTGAAAAATATTCCAAAGTATTCTGGAAGTAATTACGTCTTTACATTCAATCATCATGTTCTTGTGCATGTTCCTGAAGTTCGCATCGTTCAAGCTGAACGAAAATTTTGTACAACAAATTTTTTTATCTCTGGTTTTAAAAATCTCGTAATAATACCTTCATATCGAAAATTCGAAATTCAACGTAATTTCCAAAAAAAATCATTTGTTTTTTCAAATTTTCGTTCAACTTAAACGATCCAGATATCAGGAATATTCTTGTGCAGTAGTGGAAAAATTCTGGAACAAACGAATTTGGCAAATGTACTAAATAGCGGATATCTCGAGATTGAGGGTGATGATGAAAAAATTCTAGAAACGAATTTCAAATTACCTCAGGAAACTACGACAGAAAAGTATTCCCGAATCTCCGATTATGTCACTAAATCGAATTTTGTTGATGATTATTGTGTAACATCTCATAGACGGCATGTAGTTAAAAATAAAAGTATATAAAGGAATGTGACTAATATGGACACGTGTGATTTAATTATTCAGCAATTAACTTAGATGAAACATAGAGCACAATAAAATTGTATACTGATTCTAGTAATTATTAGAAACGCGACATTAGTTTCTTTCAATAAAACCTGAGCGTTACAGAAGGGAAAATCAGAAAATTCGATTTGAAAAAATTATAATCTGATACTTACCCAAGTAACGCCAATAATAGTATCTCGCTCGTAAATTCTTATTTAACTTTGAACGTCTTGATAACGATTGATGCGCACCAGAGGGCTTGTGAATAATAAAAAAACCAAACGCCAAGCAGCCAGTTCGAGCTCTATACCTTAAATGTCGCCAAAGTACGTGCGCACGCGGACAAAATCTAAAGGCATGTGTCATGTGAGTATTCACATTTACTGAACTGAAACATAAAAGAGAGAATATTATATTGATTTTCAAGCATTTAAAACAAAAACAAAAAAAAATTGACGCTATAGAAAGGATATTGAAAAATTCCAGATATAATTCTTTGCACGTTTTCTATATATATTAGATACTTTTCCTGATTTTTAAAAATAAATCCTGACAGGATGAAGGACAACCTGTATAAAAATCATTCTTTAACATTTTTTGATTAAACACTAACAACATTATTGAAAGTATCTAAAATTATCAATTTTTGACGAAAAAAAAGCTGGTGTAAAATTTGTTAACAAATTTTTTAAATGCAGATAAATTCTTCGATTTACAAGTTATTGCCGTTTGAACATTTTTTTTATTGGTGTTTTCTAAAATTCTGCAAATGAAATTTTCAAATAATTTGAGTACATTCGGTATGCCTTCAAGGCTAAGAACACATTTTTTCAAACTTTTATGCGATATTCTTTTTGGTCCGTTATACCAATATTTTAATCTAAAGAAGACTTTCCACTTATGGAACCAAAATTTACGAACGATAAATATTATTTTATCTAAATTATTCATGGGATATTGTTATTGAAAAAAAAAAAAAAAAAAAACATTGGAAGGTAAGAAATTGAGTGTTTAGCAAAATGTTATTCAAGGTCACTTTTTTCCAGTATATATACCTTATTTCGAAAGGTATTTTCCAAAAAGTGACATTCGACATAGACAATACTTCAAAATATTTCCTGTTATGTAAAGCGACATACCCTTTATAATACAATTTTTTGTATTAAAATTATTTTTTATATTAATCGTATGCCCTAAACAAATCACTGCGGGATGTCTTGCCGAAAGCCGAATAATTCGATAAAAATTTAATTAAATTTAATAATTGTTTTAAGAATCTTTGCATTATTGAGAATACGTATTCTGAATGCATGTTTAAGTAAAGATTCCTGCAACTAGTGGAATATTCTTAAAATTAATATACCGATTTTTCAGTATTGTTGTACTCGGTCAAATGTATAAAAAAATCGAAATACATTATACGTTAAATAAGTATAAGCCCTATTTAAAATCATTATTTGCAGCAATCGAATATAAAAAATCGTTTCCTGTATCTAAACTGTAATATTATTGCAGTTCAGATGATATTTAATATATTTAGTATTTAATATTGTAATGTATGACAGTATTGAATATCCCTTTCACTTTTATTACAAAACCATATATTTTTTACCTCACTATATACAAAATTAGAAAAATTTGTACGTAACCGTCACAACTTATCGATCGCAAACAATCGATACAGAATTTGACGCATGAACTAACCAATCGATTCCATAATAACTTATTGCAAAGGTACGTAAAGCTGGAAGTACCACTTCGTCCAAATCGAAAAAAAACTATGCCAGAATTTAGGGCTAATTTAAGGCTAATTTAGTACCACACAACGA
>JAPYZR010005466.1:0-16123 GCA_030522945.1 Trichopria nigra
TACTTATATCCGGTCAAAATTCATATATAATTATACATGGTCATATATAATTGAGATATAACGATATATGACCATATATATACATATATACTTATATCAGGTCAAAATCCATATATAATATATCGTTATATCTGGAACATATATGATCCAGATATAATCATACATGATTCAGATACAATTATATCTGATCCAGATATAATTATATCTAATCCATTTTTCCCGGGAATATATAATTATGTACGAACATGGGGCCTAATTATGTCAACAAGGATTATACAACATATCGCTCATTAATTTTTAAATAGATATATAAATTCCTGTTTTAGACAATGAACTGGATCATCAATTTCAGTATTACTTAGGCCTAAATATCTGTAATACTTTTATTTTTGTATTGTTAATATAATTTTTAACATATTTCGTAAGAATTACAAATATTTTTGAATAATATATCCGATTATAAAATGCTGTTTGAAAATTGAAAAGCATAAAAACTAGATGATAGTCACGGTTCAAGTATTACGACAAGTAGCTACTTCAGTAAATTTACGTTTTTGAAGTTACATTCCTAGAAGGTTTTATTGTTCATTGTGCCGAAGCACACTGCATTCTTTAGATTCGAAAAAAAGTATAATAAAATGGGAAATATTCCTCGTACGAGTCGTCCTTGTCATACCATCCAAGAGAGTTGCGAATAAAGGCGAAGAAACAGCAATTCCTAACTAAAAACAAGAGGCATCGAAAGAAGAGTCTTAAGCGGTCACCGTAATGCAAACTGTCGCCTCCGATGTGATGCGATGATCCGCAGCGATGCAGGTGGTCATCGCCCCGACTCCACAGCGGTGTAGTTCTATCGATAGACAATTATCCGAACGAGCAAAACAAGAGGTCAGCGTATACGGAACAACCGGAACAACGCCACCGAGCTTATTTGTCACTGGATGAGCCGATCGTTAAATGTTTTGTGGAGCGCTGCAAGAAAAACGAAGCCGCCGATAGAAAATGGTAAAAACGAAGAACTTTACTGACATTGAAGGAGTATAAAGAAATAAGTAGGAGAAAAGGATGGAGTGCAGCTGAAGGTAATGGGAAGAATTACTAATGATGCGAGAGAAGAACTGAAGTTGTAAGCTAAAGAAGTCTGAAAATTGTAACCAAATAGCTGGTGGGAAATAGAGAACGGCAAATAGCAATAGAAAAACGGAAATTAGGACCAGTAAGCGAATAACACAGTAACAGGAACGACTGAAGTAGAGTAAGATGACAAAGGACAGATTGCGAAGTAAAGAAGAAGATGCGAAGAGGTCACCAAAAAAACGAACCACAATTCCCGGAAACCACGTAAACTCTTTGTGACGTAGATCTTAGGATGCCGGTCTCTTCTGACTGCCTTCCACCTTATGCCTTGCCTCATTTGGATTAGTCCAGGGCTTTCTCGAGCTCATGGATTGTAATTATCTATTTCCGATGTCTTTCCAATTCACTGCATTTATGTATATTTTCCTCGATCTTTTACCAATACCCTTATAACCTTCAAATGCACTTATCCGAGAGAAATTGTAATAGAAACTATATTTTATGAAATCGATTTAATTCTGGATGCATGTGACATAAAGGTCATATCGACTCTGCGAATCAACTCAATGACTACTAGATAACTAAAAACAAGGCGCATCGAAAGAAGAGTCTTAACTATTCAGCAGCAATATTGGTATAAAGATACTGCAACCAAATTTCTATACAAATTTAATAACTTTATAAAATCTAGGAGTATATACTTGCCACTTGCCAAATATCACATTGCGAACTTTTCGCCAGCAAAATCACGATTTCCAATTACTCTTGGAAAAAAAAAAAGAAAAAAAATGCGTATGGAACATATTGCCCAAATTGTTTGTGAAATTGTTGTTGGAATTGAAGATATCAAAATTCATAACAAGATCAGATCATAAGCCAGAATGCCGAGCACGTGAATGGGGAGGTTGATGATAAAAATCAAATATATGCGATCATCGGCAGGAGGTTATTAACTTGTCACCGTAGTTCACGCCCATTGGATACTGAAGAGATACGGAGATTGGAATCAAGATACCGTCGACGACACACCACTTGTTTCTGTACTCATCCTCTTATAGCATAACATTCTTCATCTTTTGGAGAATTTAGAACATGCGTAGTTACTGATATTGTGCGTATATGTCTTATTTGATAACAAAGTGTTAACATTCTAAACGATATGAGTCTATCAATAATACAGTCTTTAGAAAATAGTTCCGCATTTCTATAATAAAAGAAAATCTGGCCGTGATATCGTAATGGATATAGAAGATTCTAAAAGTTTTTTTAAAAGTGGGGTTTTATTTCAAGTTAATAAATGTCAAACTAACACAAATTGTGCTTGACTTAGAAATCACTAGTATTTATTAAAATTGTAGCTTCATGGCGGATTACCATGATATTTTATTCAATACCTATTTAGCGGTAGAGCAGATACGCCGGTACCGAATAATCCCTTATCGAATGTTTGATTCCCACCGTTAACGAAGCTGTTAATGTTCTCCTTTGTCGTACACTCGTCCTCATTCGAAACATTTCAGATATAACGTGACAGGATATTGAAGCATGAAAATGTTTGATACAACGATCATATATATGAGGATGATTGCACGCGCAGTTCCAAATCCCTAAGTTTATCGGCGATATTTTTCATACTTCCATTCTGAGAGAGACAAAGAGGGTCATAGGTTGCAGGGACCAAAAGCAGCAACAGTCGTAACGACGCCACATCGCCAATGGTTTGGTCGCACATGATGTTGTCGAGTCCCCGCCTAGTATACCGTGGAAATCGCTGCGACGGTACCACTGATCGAACGATATTAAAATATGCCTCATAGGCAGTCCATTATGTCTCCAGAAGGGTATATCTATCGAACTTTTTAAATCTTGGAATTCACATTAAAATTAGATTAAATTTATATTCATGTTTTGCATTAATCTATAAATTATTCAATAAGTTATAAGTACTCGGTCGATAAATCATTATTTATGCAGAGTGTGAGATTGTAAAGTGCAACGTTTACACGCAGTTGTCTATTTTTAACTATACTTTACATACACGTGATCAAAAAATCTTGTTCGGTATAGACGAAGAGATGAAGTGTTTTTGAAAGCTAACAATGACAATTCTTCGCGTGATTTTTAATTAACTGCGGTGCTACATAATTCAATTTAATTTATTTTATTTAAAATAATTGTTAGATTTACCCTAGTAGGAAATGACGTCAGTTTCTGCACATTTTTTCTAGCCTCCATGATAAAAAGTAACGGAGCCCAGACAAAATGTCCATAAACTTATTTTATTTTCTGCTAGGGCGCAGACATATCGTTTCAGGCTCAATGCCGATATTGAAAACATGCACCGTCAAGTTTCTGGCGACAAGAAATTACAATTTCATCAATTACAATTACAGATTATAATTCTAAAATTATCTGTATAATTATCTGTATAATTGTAATTATACAGATTACAATTGTAATCAATGCAAGAAATTCCTTGCAAGTCCAAACCTAACGACCCAATTTAAAATCTTTAAGATGAAAATGATCACATACATATCATACCTCCATGCTGTTACTATAACACGTTATACTTGCGCATACTTCCACATAAACAATTAAAATTCGACTGGAAGAAATGGCTATTATTAAGAGATATATTAGCAGCCATCAATAGCACTTATGTGAGTTCCAGTGCGCCAAGGCAAGACCGAAGATCGTCAGTACTATACATATTATGTGTATACTGCCAGACCCTTGCAATGCTCAACGAGGAACCAAAGTTCGGCAGTCTACCAGCAAGATAAATTATCTGGGGACGACGCAGCCGATATACTCATTTTTGACGCCTCGGAAATAGCTTATTGTGTCTCTGTTTATATTCCTTATTTTGATGCATTTTCTGCTTACTTCAAGATTCCAATTTACCTCATTGATTTGTGGAGATACCAAAGGATGCTGTAATTACTTTAACATATTTGTAATCAATGGGTACAAGATATACAGGATGGCCCAAAAGTATGTAAACCTCTGACTAATTCGTCAGGAATTATTTTTGAAAAGTGTTTAATACAAAAGTTTTAGAATTTTTCCCAGGATATTCAATGGCGACTTTGATTTGAAGGCAACTTTATAAGAAAAAAGAAACCTACATTTTGCGTATCCTTCTCTTTTTCTATAAGGACATGGACCGGCTAAATCTAAATGAACCACCAGAATCAAGCTTACATGTCTCAACCGTTTCCAATCTTAAAAAATTGGATCACGAGTTAATATTTTCAACTCTATTCTGGGATTTTAGCTTCTGGATAACAACGGATTCGCGTGTCGGAGGTACACATTCATCGGAATACGTAAAAAGCACTACATAATTATGTGAACCAAATTTTAATTTTAGATACGTTTTTACATTTTTTTCACACAAATAAAGAGCTTTCAGGTACCACATTGGAGCCGTCATATTAGATTTCGCAAAGGCGCTCTTGTCATTTCAATGTATACGCCTTAATCTTCAAAATGTCCCACACATATAATGATTGTATTTATCAAAAATTGTTGAATTCGTATATTTGCTGTCGATATTATTTTATAAGATATTATCACACTGCAGCTGTTCAAGTTATTCAAGTTTTCGCATTATAATTTAAAAAAATAATATTTTTAAATGATTTAATTTCGTCAAATGAAATTTAGTGATCATAAATTGAACGATAATTGAGGAAACAAATTAAAAGGTAATCACTTTGGAATGAATAGCAAATATAAAATGGCTTAGCATTACTCGCATTGTGCAGGTAGGTAGATACAATACACCTCTGATCATAGCGTATTATAAATTCACAGTACACAATGAATATGAAAATTTATTTTGTGTAAACAACGATTACAGAAGTGAGTATGTATCACATGAAAATAATCACAGTTTTTGGTCAGTTAAGGGTCGTCAACATGCCTTCATTTTAACGTTTTATATGAGTTATAACACTACTGCGTATTCATGAGGATGTTGTATATTTCAGTTTTGTAAAATTTGGTACACATATTTCACTGTAAAAAAAAATATTTAAATTCAGCCAAGCAATATGAGACTGAAATCTTGAATTAAGCAAGAAAATTGACTGAACGTAAGGTATAATGTAGACAAGTCCTCTTAAACAAGGATAGACTTATGCACTATACATTATCGATTTCAAGAAATCAATAAGTTTTTATTTTTATAGTGTAACTTATTACTAAGAAATACTTAACATTCATTTCTTCAAAACAAAATTCACTTTAAAGTTAGCATAGGTGTCATGCTAATACGGAAGGAATATATAACCTGTTATAAGTTTAAAATGGTTGGATTTTTTTTATAGTCGTAGAAAAATACACGAAAGGTCACTGCTTTATATAGTTCAAATAATTTTTTTTATATATTAATTTTCCTTGACAAGGATCTCTGCCGCTACGGAAAACCAGAGACCTCAAAACACATCCTAGCAGAGTACAATGACTTCGATGAAGTCAAAACGTAGTATCTCAAATAAATCAATAAGGAGGAAATCAACCTCCTCGATATATTCAGATCTGATAAGTTATTTGAAACTTTCACTAAGTTTTGCCTCTGAACCCATAGAGGAAAAGATGTGCAGAGACCTAATCTCCGAATGGGAGAACAACAAAACTTAGGCATCTAGAATCTAGAAACAAATATAGAGTGGTTCGGATCCCACTATAAACTGTAGGGCCGGTTTGTACACCAGGACATAAAAAAAGACAAACACGAAACTTGAAAAGAAAGAAAAAATTATATCTACATTAAACGGGAAACCCAAATTTAATAACAATACGTCGCCATCTGACTATTGTGCATTATTCAAAATACACTTCGAAATATATAGAGAATATGCAATTCCTGTTTCTCGCAAAACAAACGGTGTGACGAAATAACAAAGAAAGAAGAAGAGAATAAAAGACAAAATCTATCCCTCTTTAGATATATGAATACCGGCCATTATCGTGGGCGTGTTATTTAATAAAATTACTTTTTTCCGGCTTCACCGGAATGATCATATTCCACGCCTGCAACGAGCGGGTCAAAAGTAGCCTATTTCATTACCCCGTAGGGTGGAACCCATTTGCTCTTAGCGGGAGTAATGAAAGGCTCAGATATGAACTTACTGGAATATGGCCGTAGCCCAACCAACAGTGGCGCGAACAACCAAAGTAAAAAAATAAACAGTATACCGAATTACATATGTAACGATTCGTGTAACCGAAAAAATGTTTGATTCAGCAATAAGCGACGAAGGTTCTCCTTTATATTTATCCGATTCTCCTTCGTATATACACAATACAGCGATGGTTTATGAAGTTGCGGTGTTGCGTATGGAAATGAAAATACTTTTATGTAAATTAAAATATATAGTCTGTCAGACGTTTTGGCAAACATCAAAAGCATTGTGTATATAAGATAAATCTAACGCAGTTATCGAAGTATATTAATAGAATGATGTAAAATAAAAAAAGTATATACATATAAGTATAAATTACGCATTGTTAATAACTTTTTTACTAGAGTCGATATAGAATGATTTAAGATCAGACGTCGGTATATTAATAACTGAAATCGTAAATGATTGGAAGGGCTAATCAGATAAATTGCACAGTGCCCTAAACATACAAACTGCATATATAGATTATACTGAAACTGCAAAGTGGTAAAAGACAAAGGTACAAATGATTAGGTATAAAGACCATCTAAAGGATTCTGAAAAAAGGAAGCAGTAATTGGAACTTGTCGACTGTATACCCATCGGGTGAATCTCATCCCAAAGGGGATACAATTCTATCCTAGAAGCCGAACGGAGACAGAACGAAAGTGATGCTGGTCAGGACCAAGGACACCGACGTAGGATAGAAGGAACGAAAATCGCAAAGACGGCCACCCATGCTGACCCATCCTTGGTGCTGCACGTCTTTCCCACGTACGGCGCCCCAGGCGGCGGTTTAGTAAAACATGAGCGAGCGAGAGAGTATAGACTAAGATCTAGAAATCGACCAGTATCAAGAAAGAGCAAGTAAGAAAGCAGGTCCCAAATTAAAGCTGTGCTGCTGCTGCCTCCTACGATCCGTCGCGTCGGTCGCTCTCCTCGCAGATCTACCGGCGCTGCATAATTATTAAAGGAACGTCGTGGTGTAATTGGACGTTAGCCGAGGTCTGTTGTTATTCTTTTCTTCCACTCTGGCTAATCCTTTTTGTTTACTATTTCGAGTGTTCGGGCAATTTTGGCCAAAGGTTAAGTAAGATGCATACATTATGCCTTCTAAAAAGATATAAAGAGGCTAAAGAAGATTCACTTTCGGTGATTTTTTCCGACATTGAGAAGCCATGCTTTAAGGACTCCTATTAACACTGGACATTTTATCTAGCCACATATATTATATACTAGTCACTTAAAATAATATGTACCTTTGTATTTGTTTCATGATATAATGTTTTTTGTTGCAGGTTAATGATGTATACATTTGTCTTTCTGTGTTTACTTTCTACGGGATACGGTTAGACTGATGTATAATGTATAATATAAGCTATAATCCATAAATAACATGTCCGCATATTACATGACATACAATTAATAGCATAGTTTTGTATGGTCATGTTGAATTTTAAGAACAAGGGACTTGATTAAAATTTAATTTAAAACACAACATTTCATTCGGCGAGCTGTGGAAAATCATGTCTTATATACCGCGGCATTCATCTGTGCTGTCCGAAGTTAGAGCTCTTCAGTCAAACTAAAAATGTTTACAGCTATATTACTACTCTAACTGAATTTAGTTATTATTATACTATTATAACTAAAAATGCTTGTTATTATACAGGATGAGTTCAAGAGAACGGGATAACCCATGTTATAGCCATTAACCAACGAGAAGCGAGCTTTAGACAGGTATCTTACATGCATTTTTTTTTTGCTTCTTAATATTTATATAAAAAATGAAATATAATCCCGTCCGTATCAAAAGTAACCCGTAATATACAGGTTAGATGACGGCAGACCGCGTTTGACCGAATTTCGTTAAAATCGCGAAAAAATGCAAAACACCACAAATAACATGGAAGCGTCAAACGCGATTTTCCAACTATTCTCCCAGGTTATAGCGTATCAAATAGCTAAACTTTTGATACTGATGGGCTTATTTATTTTATATATATAAATATTAAAAAGACAAAAAAAATATATTCAAATCTGTGTAGCTCGTTTGTCATTGTCATCATAACCTCATATCGTAAATATACTGGTTATATTTACCCGTGTAGTAAATACTGGTTATATAGTTTATTATGCTGTATATTTTAGGATTTCCTGTATATTCTATGAACATAGACGTAACGCAACAAGTAATAAAATTCACATTAAAACTTTAAATTCAGTGTAATCAAAATCTGTATTATATTCATATTAGAGCCAATAAGGTTCGCTTTTGCACTCTTAGTAATAATTCTCAATTTCTATGAATGTCCGTTTACACAATTATAGACTGCATGAACTTTCGGAAGAACTTCTGAATACTTAATGAAACAATAATTTTGAAAATTCATCATTTCAGCATTCTATAATTTCTTCCGTCTTAAATCGGTCTTATAGATTTCACTGCAAATCGTGGCCTAAGTAACGCTCCGCCTTTCGTATCTTTGTCGGTCGCAATCGGATCCTAAAAGACATTGGGCACCTTTGTCATCAGTCTCAGCCTCGAAAATCTCAGACGTCGATGAAGAGTTGGAGGCCGACAGAAATGAGAATACAAGAAGGAAGTTCTGAACGAACGAATTTATTCGACTAATCATAAAATATGATATATGTCGTTAGTTGTTTGTCAAAAGAGAAATAAGTGAGAGAGTGGAATAATGATTGGAAGCGAGCGAGCGAGAGAGAGAGAGAGAAGCGCCATAAATGTATTATGCGAATTGTAGCGGTGGCGATGACTGTCCTAGCTTACACATTGAACTGATGGAAGAGCAGAGGAAGGGACCTCGGTAAAGACACAAAGGACCAGCTAACTAATATTGTTATTAGCTATATAAATCGCATATTTCATAATAATGAAGTCGAAGCCGAGCCGAGCTAAGAAAGAAGGTGGTACGAATATCAAATACTATATTAAAATTTAACAGCTCATATTAACGTGTGACTAAATGACCATGACGTATTCTCATCTCTTTGCATATTATTTCAACTGCACCATTTTATTGAAATTCTTAAATATATGGAAAGGTTACAGCAATGTAACGTGAATTAAATATTGGAATTTAATGTTCATTGATTAATTTGAGATAAAATAGGAATGTTTGTGGATGTTTATGCCTAGTAGAAAATAATGTTAGTTCCTGTCCATTTTTTCTGGCCTGTCTCACAAAAAAATGGCTGTAAACTGAGATCAGTTTCTACTAGGGATATACAGGGTGGTCCGTTTTAATCTATCAATTCGAATATCTCGAAAAGTACGCGGCTGATTGAAAAGTTAGAAAAGCATAACTTGTGATGAGGGACATCCACGAGGGACAAACTCAGCCCCGGACCCGCAACCCTAAGAGGCATTGAAATCTTCAATGGGTTATTTTTATTGCAGATTCTGATTCTGCGCCGAAAAGTATGAAAGTTTTGTTGGAAACATTTTATTCTATGCCTGACATATGGAACTGTAATCGCAAAACCTATATTTAATATATATTAATAGATTTAATCTATAATGTGAACATCTCAACAACTATATAGGCATCATACGATTAAAAAGATAGAAAAGGGAAATCAGTTCATTTGGATGGGACATCCAATGACACCATAGTCGACCCCCCCATCTTGGGCGGATTCAACTTCAAAATCTTAAATACCCCAATTTTATACTGGAGATTCTGAGTAGGAAGTTTTGTGTGGAATCTTTTTTTGATAAGAATCTGCAAAAAATACCTATTACTTCGATTTAAGGTATTAAATTGAACCCGTCCCATATGGAGAGGAGGGAGGGGGGAGAGGTCGAGTAATGTGTCATTGGATGTTCCCATCCAAAGGAATGTATATCTCATTAATTTTCTCAGTGCCATCTGATATGCATTGAAATTTAAAACAATGTTTGAAACAAAACTTTCATATTTTTCGACGCAGAATCAGAAACTGCAATAAATAATTAGCAGAAATTTTAGCGTTACATCTAGGAATCTGATCAGAATCCTGGCAAGCTGATTCTGATCAGATTCCTAGATATAACGCTAAAATTTCTGCTAGGGATAGGGTACCCATTTAAGATTTCAATGTTGACCCGCTCTACCTCTGGAGGTGGTGGTGGGGCATTGAGTTTGGTTTCATTGGATATCCCCCATCTATACAAACATTATATTTTCCTTTTCTAACTTGTCAGTCCAGATGCGTTCTTTTCGAGATATTCGCATCGATAGATTAAAACGGACTACCCTCTATATTGTATTTTTATTTTAAAATAGTATCACACCGAGATAAGATATGAAATTTGAGACTGATTGAATGTAATAATTTAATTAATACAAATTACTACAAATTCGCCGGATTGCAAGAAAAACTCCGTCATTCGTAATGTTTGTCAAATAGAGAGTACCGGGTTTCTGCAGTTTCCGACATCCTCGACAAATGTGAGTATGGTTCTATCTAAAAAGACGAGCTGCAGCTCTCGTTACACCGACGTACTGGTGTGGGGCCAATTAGCCGCATTGAAGGGCAGTTGCAGATGTATAGATATTATTGTAAACTGTCAATACACTAACTTCAGAATTAATAATATAATGAGAAAGTTACATTATTTACATGTTTACAGTGATACTTTAAATCGAAATTCCCTGTCTTTTGTTTTGTTGATTACACAAATTGTTAAATTTATTTATTTAAGTTATGCACATTCATAAAATGCTGAGCGTAAAATGCAACCTCTCAACTGTACATAGATCAAATAGTATAGTACGTATAGTATGTATCATCCCAATGGGCAGACAACTTATTTTAAAGGCTTTTTATACGTTTAAAAAACGTTGTCGCCCCATTGGCATGTTTGGGGCAGGCTGGCCAGATTTTGGCGATAAATCGCCAAAATTACATTTGAAATGTACAACCCCACTTAGCCTATCTGGCAACTCTTTGTTGGGGATCAGTACTTATTTGCACGTATTTCATATACTATATTTCTGAATTGCATCATAGGACGCGAAGAAGCGCCTGCAATTTTAAAAAATAACGTTTGCCTCATACGAGCATACGAATTTTCACTCTCGGGCTTGGAGAGAACCTTATCGTCAGTAAGTCACACATAAATCATGATCGTTTCTTTAAGGTCTGGACAAAGAGCGATGTTCTTTTTTTATCACATAATTATTAATTCAAAATATCACCTTGAATATCTTCTTGATATTCGTTATTCATGTGAATAAGTTTGGTTAACTCTGTAAGTTAAACCGGCAGAAACTCAGATTATTTTGATATACAATTCTTCCTATTTCTACAATATATATAATATGTAGCTAAATAATATTGCTTTTTCTCTATGGAAACGTGATGAAAACAAGTGTTGAATAAGTGTGAGATAATATAGTTTTTTATCGATATTATAAATTCGTTATACCTACAAAATTTCAGATTGTATCCAGTTTTCTTCTACAATGGCTTGAATTAGATGTATAATATGCATGGGCTTTACTAAAGCATAAATTCCAAACAAAAGGAAACCCAAGGCACAAAATGGTTTCTGATTGACTCCGATCAAAGTTATACCCAGAACGAAAAGCCTCAAAACGAGAACCTTTACTTTATGCTTCGTCTTATATAGTATCAGCCCTCTCGCTGCAATGGTCACACCAGTGTTTCGCACGACCACATCGTCCAATCAACTGCCTGTGAAGTAGTGTCCCGACCAATCGCTCTTCGGTATCTTGTCATATGGCGTCCCCCATTGAAATCAATTATAGTACGTTTGCAATGAACCATGTAATTATTGGTGAAAAGAGTAATAATACTGACAATGTCACTGACAATTGAATAAACTGATAGATCTTTGTTTAATACTTTTCCAATAACAAAATAATATGACGGTTATATTTTATGAATTCTTGTTTGGATTTTATCAAACTAAGTTTCATAATAATTTTGTATCCAATGTATATATCAAGTAAGAAGTTTGTACAATAGATAATAATCTTTATTTATTGCAGGATAGTTATAGATGCTCTAATCCTTTATATACGTTTCGGTCTTCTTTGAGATCCTCCTCAGAATTTCTTTTAAAACTGTAAATATGACATACAAATTTTATATGTTTTGTAGCTTTTGAGATTATTGAAGGCGTAATAGATCCTAAAAAGGAAGCTATGTTTCTAAGTTGGTTAATGTATTATTGCAACAATAATAATTGATTATTTATTCTTTGTGTACTTTTGGTACTCCATATGATCTAGAAATTTCCTTTATCTTTTCTGGTTAGTAATAATGTTTTACGCAATTAGTCGGGCAAAATGATCGCGTGAGAGAAATCGAACTTCCCGCGAAGACATTAAAGGAAATATTTTGATTGTTCTTCAAAATTTTTATACCACTCAATATCTGGTTATTAGAAAAAAAATGTTGATAATTCATTCAGTATTTGCGTAAAATATTACTGCATTTAATACTTCTGTAGTTTTTGTTTCATTTACTGTATCACCATTATTATATGATATGTTTTATTTTTTATATGCCTTCTTCTATGCGAATAATAAAGTGTTGTAATGGAAATAATATTTTTCGATTATATTTTGATTCGATAAATTTATGAACCAATGTTGTATATTTACTGCTTAAAATTTGAAATTTGTTTATGAATTTCACTTTATTCGTTTCATTTAGAATGTTTTTAATGATGATAGTTCATAAATGTTTTGGATTTCTAATCAATTGTGTGAATATATTTGCATAAGTCTTGGCTTTTCAAATTTATAACAATTTTACCAGGTATTAACGTGTAATTTGTTGCACTAGAACTAATGTAACAAAAATATAGTATATATATTAGATAAAATGTGATAAATTCGTTAAATGATTCAATAAGCATCTAGATATTGTTACTTTTAATTAAAATCTTTCTTATCATTTGATGTGTTCATGAATGCGTTAATTATATGTAAATCTAATTTCATTACAGAGTATTGAAATTGCTGTTCAGTCTGACCGACCCCTCTTCCTCTTGATGATATCAACCATTTAAGAATACCAGTCACTTTAATCTTATATAAATTGGCATCAAAGTAAATGTTGCGATGTCACATTTTAAAAGAAAAACTTGTTTTATTTTTTAGATTCCAGTGCAAAATAGCTTGTAAAAATTATGTTGTATATAAATATCAACCCAAATATATCATATTCTAATAAAATTATAAATTCATTAAATGTGGAAGTTTCAATAAAAGTATTAGTATAATATTTTATTACATGTATTATTTATTACGAGTCAATTCTGGAAATACATAAAACCAACATTATTTATACTATCATACATGTTACAATTATTTCATCGTTTGAATTTCTATTAACCGTGGTCTTATATGTTGAGTACAATATATACTTACCAGGGAACAACTCCGTATTTTGCTAATAGTATTACCCCATTCTCTTCTTGACGACATTTTTAAGATCAATTTTCTTCCTATAGATCTTATTGTTCAGCTAATAACTGTAACCTTGTTAGTAGGAACAATGAAATAATTTAATTTATAATCAGGAACTATATGTGTTATTTAATCACATTTTAATTTAAATATGAAACATTTACTTTACACACCAGATGTCGGGCTGTAATCAAGTTTTAGTATATTGTAACAAAATATGAATCAATAAGATATTTACAATTAATAGATACATTATCAATTTTTTAAGTTATGCGAAATTATGTAAAAAAGTGATAAACGATATTATTATAATATATTCTGAATTCTAACTACAATGGGGGAAAATCGAGGGAATATCCGTTATATCCGTTTTATACACGTAGCCAAATTGTATACCTCCATCACAACTACATTCGTATGTTTTATTAAAGTCTTTTAAATTAATAATTTAAATAAAATCTAAAAACTTCAAATCTATAAACCTGTATATGTACCAAATATGATTTGGTCGCCATCTCCTTTCGTCACGTATCACGTATTATTTATTTCATTTCCAAGCTACAAAACATGAATATGATTAGTAAAGTAATAAAAAGATATACATATATATACCATTAATAAAAAAAAAAAAAGATACGCTGTAATAGAAAGATATCCTGGTCATGAAGAATAAATGCTTTACACTTTTATGTTTCGTATAATTTCTGGTAATTGTACATGTTAGTCAATTTATTTTGAAATGAATAATATACTTATACCGACGTATGTCTTGGAATGTTAGAAATCCAGGTATATCTTTTATCTATAATAAAAGTAATAAAACAAATATAAGAGTTTGAAGATCAAATAAAATATATCTGGAATATTTCTTTCCATTTATCGTTTTATTAAAACTATAAAAAGTGCATACTCCGCTAAGATAATGTCAAGTAACTTACGAAGTCATTTACTTTACGGCTTATCGATACAGGAGAATCTCGTACTGTCAGTCGATGATCGATTACTTCGCATCTCGCGCGAGAATTAAATTGGCTAACTGAATCAAATTGACAAACGCGTCATTCAGGAATTACTAGTTGGGTGCAATTTTAACGTGAATAGCAAATAAAATTCAGAAACTATATTAAAAAGTATGTTTATAAATACGAACTTCTTACGCTTTAACATAGGAAACGTTGTGAGAATTCGCTATTACCGACCGGACGAACAGCATTGATTAGTGTTTCAATGTTTTCCCACAGAGGACCCACTAGTCTGATTAGTTTCTTCTATATCTATTCTAAAAAATATTTTTAGTAATGCATAAGAAAAATAAAAAATCGTGATAATGTATATTTGAAATAATTATTACTCAATTTACATTTTACGTTGTCAATAACTAAAAATTAACGTTTAATCCAGGCCTGAATATTTAATAGCCAAATTATATGTTGTTCACTTCATCACGATGAAACCAAGATGAATAAAAAACTGGAATAGCCTAGTTTACTTGTTATTCTTGTTAATAATCTAGCAATGGCTTTATTTCTATGTTACTAATATGAGGATGCAGCCGCCTGTTAAACGTCAACCCGGCCAGCATAGGTGAGCTCCCGAAGCCCATGATTAAGGGGCAAGGTATTAAAGATCATTATACCCTATTGAAGACCTGTTGTAAGTTACGTTGACCTCATCCTGATAAAAATTATACTTATAAATGATTATATAAATTTTAGGTATGTAGAAATATACAAAAGTATATATTCGAATTAATTCTGTAATTTATTTAATTATTTTTATTTAAAATCATTATAGGATTTGAAGCCATTTAAAAAAGTTTCTACAAAAAAGACCGTCTAGCAATGTTTTACATAACAATGTCACGGAATATATAGTTACGAATATGAAATTTGAATGCACCAATCGATTTGCAACATCTTAATGAAGATGGGATATTGTTCCACGATCGGCGCACCCGAACTACCGGCGAATAATATGCATAGTTTGTGGTATGGCACTTTTCTTGCAAAATACGAGTGATAGGGAAATTGAGGACGTAATTTCAATAACACAATTTATATGATTATTTTCAATTTTATACGCTATTAAATTATCATAATAATGATCCATGTAACTCATAGGGGAGTTAGAACAAGGAAAAATTATATGCAAATTTAAATTAATTTACATACAACTTCTTATTTGTCTATTGTATTCTGAATTCTGTACATTCATACTTGTACTTGTAGTAAAGGTTAGTTTCTATATATATATATTATATATATATAATATGCTGTTATAACGATAGTGGTCCATAGAACATTATGTATGAATGCCCTACTGAAGATTCCCATATAGGATCCCACGTGGGAATTTGACGTGAAGTCCTATATATGTATTTTGGAATGAACAAAATTCTTGGATATTTTTTTAGACAATTTTAAA
>JAPYZR010005467.1:0-11445 GCA_030522945.1 Trichopria nigra
TTTGAAAAGAGCGGAAAATTTTACGTTCAAAACGATATTTATCCGATATTTTCAACAGGGCCATGGGAAGGTCTAATGAAGGTAAAATTTGCGAAAATTTAATTAAAATAGCATTCGCATTTGAGATTGCAATTTTGAATTTATTCATTTTGATATTTTATTTACAAAACAAGTCAGTAGATTTAACATCGTATGCGTTATGTTTAATTACTTGTGACATCATGGAAAAGAACTAATAAAGTGTATCTACGATAATTTTTATGGTGTTTGGAATGTGGTTCACATAAAGCGCGTCTAACGTACTTGGAAAGTGGTTTTTACCAACATCAATTTAGATTCGAGATCGACAAGAATATTCAGAGAAACTATTTGATAATTTAGAGAAAAATGGCTTTGATCCCGTAAAACAGGAGTACGACTTAGATCTGGAACTGATACGGCGATTGCTCATAATTCTCGGAATCACGTTTGCGGTTACATTACATTTCCTGTCTTTATCTTTGAAATACTTTCCGACTACTGCAAGTTTTCGTTGTTTAAAAACATTAGTGATAAATTGAAGAACTTCAAGTATTCAAGAACAAGAAATTGGATTGAGAATAATAAAGAAGCATTCATTTTTGGCTGATACGAATACTTTTTTGTCATTTGCTATTAATTCTATTTCTTATACTTCAATACTTCTTCGATTATACTGGGATATTATGCGGCATTTATTTTTGTATTCGCTTGAATTTATAAGCTGCGATCATCAGTTAGTAATAATTAAATATATAATCGCAATTGATGTATTGTCTATTCGTTTGAATAAAGTTTGTCCTAAATATTATTATACCATTTTATATATTTATTCTTATAAAAATGTAATTAATGTCAAGTTTAGTCTCGATCGGGGTATTATATCATACACTTTGAAGTGGAATATTATGACTCTTTTCGTAAGAATCGTGGCAGATGTTTCTAATTTTGTGACGATGTCTGGGAATGTAAGTATATAGAGTGAATGCCGAGTTTTTCCCAGCAAAGTAAATGTCATACATCCCACTAAATGAAAAAGGATTGAAAGTTCAAGAATTGGATAAAAAAGGATTCAGATTGATTCAGCGGGATTCATTCAACATCGCAATGAATCTATCGCCATCTTATATTAATTCAAAATCTGAACATTTTTCGTTTACTGGGGCAGTACGGTCCGCAACTATATATTATTATAGACATGAAAATATAAACTATCTCGCGTACTCGTACTATATATATAAAACCATCCCAGACAGCAGAACTTTCAGAAAGTCGTCAGAATGAGGTCATAATTTTGATGTCTTAAAATTTTGCGAATATGATACATTAATGTGATCAAAATAATGTTTATTTCTGAGATTTTTCTGACCAGCTCTTAAATAGATCTCAATGGTTTCAGATTTATAACATACGGAACCTGTAATATATTTGCCATAAAGAGCTCATTATTTTCTCATAAAACACTTTCAAACAACACATGCACGCGTCAAATTGAAGAGCTAACGAGTACAGATTACCCCGAGAGTAGGACCAACGACTTTTGCTACTCTGAAATTGAAAGACCTATATAAATTTCAAATAAAATATCATTTTAAATATTTTATAAAAACGAAATTGCGGCATAAGTGACGAACAAGCTTGGCAAATATGTAATAAATTCCAACTTTTTTTTAATAATAGCGATATACAATTAATTTCTATTCGATTTAATATAATTTATAAAACTTATATTTAGGAATATAATAGTTATATACATTTTATTAATAGTATAAACATAATATGTACAAAGCATTTACAAAATTCTCAAAGAGACAAAAGAATCGTCGATTAAGATTGATAAGGGAAAGACTTTTCCAAGAAGCAAATTCAGCTGCACTCACTGTTGAGCTTGATTCAGATGATTCATCAGATACAAATGCAAATGTGGAATCAGAAAATAACATTGATGTGCCACAATAAATTTTGCGAAATGTTCTAGATGCTATCGCTCATTCAGTTTCAGAATTAGAAACTAATAATAAAGTAACAATTTTAAGGAGTGTTGGGCATAACAATATGTACCATATAATGCACGTACACTATTGTCAACACCGGTGAAGTGTAATGTTACTGAGTTGGACGCTTCTGGATCTTATTTCCATTACGGTTTGAAGAAATTAATAGAAAATCAACTAACATCTTTAGGATCGGCATTACCACTTGCAAAAAGCTCTAATAGTCAGCTATGGCATAATTTTAGGACAAATATTTTCATATGAATGCGATCCCATTATTATTGGTGCATATCGTGCTTCTAAAAAACCAAGTTCAATTGCAGAATATCATGGACCTTTTATGCAAGAGTATTACGAACTTCATACTAATGTTAGTCTTTTTCATTGTCAAAAACAATGTATGCAGCAACTATTCGAGCAATAATATGTGACAGCCCTGCACGATCATTTGTTACTGCAATAGGTCACAGTGGATACAGTGGTTGCAGTAAATGTACTGTACAATAAGGCGAATATAAAAATAATCGGATGTTATTTCTCCAATTGGATGCTCCATTAAGAACTGATGAATCTTTTATGAACATATGAGGATCACCACACTGGGAATTCACCATTTGAAGCAGCAGGCATCGTTATGGTATCGCAGTTTCCTCTTGACTACATGAAAAAATTAATATTAATGTGGATACGCGGTCACCATCAAGATATGAGACAAAGTGCTGCGAAACAAAAAGAATGATCAGAAAATCTTTTATTCCTAAGTAATTATGTTCCTACTGAATTCACTCGAGAACCCAGAGGCATTAATGAAACAGACCGATGGAAAGCGACAGAATTTAGATTATTTCTACTATACTTAGGAGTAGTCTTAACAAACAAGTATTTACAAGAAATATATGTGTAATATTTCTACTCACTTAATTGTGCTATTAGAATTCTCAGTGATTCAAAGGATTGTGTTACAAACAATTATTTTGCAAAGCAATTACTTCTGTATACTTTGTTGATAATTGCAAAGTTTTATACGGGGAAGATTCATTAACATACAATGTCCATAATCTTATTCATCTCCCATCTGATGTCAGTAATTTTGGACCCTTGGATACATTTAATGCGTTTTCATGTGAAAACCATCTTCAAAAAATAAAAAAATTGGTTAGAAAACATGAGAAACCACTACCTAAACTTCATCGACGAATTGAGGAACACAATCAACATTTAAATTCCAAGAGTGAAGATACAATAAAATTTCCATTGTTGTTGAATAAAAATAACAAACCTTTAATAATGGGTAGTTCAGCCTCATATGATAAAATGAGATTTAAAAATTTCTTTATATCTTCTATTATGGAAAGAGATTCATACTGCTTCTTCAATAATAATAAGTGCGTCATGATCAAGATGCTGTTCGACATCTCAATGATCATTGGACATGTATTACAAAATCCATCTTCTCTTCGTAACTACCCATGTAACTCTAAATATTATTGGAATCATAGTTGGCAACGAGTGGTCTACTGATTTCGAGATGATTCTTTTATTTTCATTTCATTACTTCATTCATTCGTAGAATAAGTTTTTTTTGTTGTTATTTAATGTAATTAGTTTATTGAAATTTAGAAATGTTTTCTATTATTCTTGTTGATGATCGGACATCAACGGTACCAAATGCATGGTTAGATAAAGGCAATCGAGGTTCCTATTGGCCACCATCAAAGAACATAAAAACGACGAAATATAGGCTTTAAAGTCCGGAAATTCCTGTTTTAAGGGCAGACTTCCTACCGTTAATGCGTTTCTTGGCAATAATCAAATTTTAAGAATCGGTAGTAGAATTTAAAATTCTGAATACTCCGCGGACAAAAAATACCCCATGCTATTGACTTCGAATCACAGATTATAACAGTTTTAATCCTTCAACGAGAACGCCAAGAGATATGGCATATGTTGATCCTCAGATATGGTTCTTGCCTCGATAAGGAAACGATTTTGGCCTCTGAAGGGTATAAATTTAGTAAGAAAAGTAATAAATCAATGTGTAAGATGTGCGAAGGCAAACTCTAAGATGATGCAATTTAAAATGGGTGACCTCCCCAGATCAAGAGTGTCTTCAACTTTACCATTTACTACCGCCAGTGTTGATTATATGCTGGTCCATTCTTAATAAAAAATAAAGAAGGCCGTGGATCAAAATTGATCAAGTGTTGCATTTGTCTGTTTATTTGTTTTTAAACTAAAGCAATACACTTATAGAGATCGTAACGGACTTTATGGGCGCTAACAATGAACTGCAAGATCTTGGGGAATTCTTGATTCGGGAGTATAAATCACTCGGTGCTTCGATTGATAATATTGGGCATTGATTGGCATTTTGTTCCAGTATATTCACCTCACCTTGGAGGAATATGGGAGGCTGGAGTTAAATCAGTAAAGTTTCATATTTAAACGTCTGTGCGCGCTTAACAATACGAACAATTTTATACATTGTTGACGCAAATTGAAGCCATTTTAAATTCTCGTCCTAATGGACTAATGCTCCACTATCATCCGATCCAAACGATTTATCTCCTCTCACTCCGGCTCACTTTTTGATTGGCCAAATAAGAATCCAACAGCTTCAGCAAAATTGGTAGAGGAGATGGAGTAAAGACTACATTTCCGAGCTTCAAATTCGGAGCAAGTGGAGAAAACCATACTCGAATTTAACTTTAAACATAATGGTACTTATAAAAGAAGATATATGTACTACCTGCAAAGTGGAAAGCTTGGACGAGTTATTGAACTTCATCCAGGATGAAATGACGAAATTGTTCGAGTAGTTTCGATTCGAATAGCTACAGGAACATTAAAAGGACTGTCGCGAGAATATGTCCTTGCCGACTGAAGAAATTGACATAAAGAAAATTAAATTTTTTATGTAACATGTTGAACCTGATTAAACCTTGAAAGGTTTTGCAAGGAGCGAGATAGGGAGTTCCAATACTGAATGGCCGTAATCCAAAAGGAGCGCGCGAAAATATTAGTACGAGGGATCGGAAGCGTGAAATATTGGATGATGAAGTTTACCGTACCGGGACTTTTGGATCACCCTGTATAATGACAATAACATGCAGATGCATCGCCATTGGCCGCAGTACTATTCCCTAACTAGTTACAAATTGTCAGATATAAGTTATTTTTCCCTTTTCTACACATGTACAAGAAAATTAGGAGATTTTTTGTAGAACTCATTTAATTTTGAATCAACTCCATCAGTATTTTTGAGGGAATTGGATACGTTATGTAAAATTACACTCTTCCAAAGTCCTAATTTTGAAAGAAAAACCGTTCCAATCATTTTTAAATTACAGTATTTTGTTTGGAGGTTAGGTCGATAAGTGTTCTACTCTTCTACTCTATAGAACCGACCCGCCTTATAGAGAAGCCCTATAAAGCGGGTCGGTCGATAACGTAAACTCCTAACATATAAAATATTCAAATTAACAAGAATCTAGATATATTTTCTAGTTCAATTCTATTTTAAGGCGCTTTCACGCGTTTTTTAATAGATCTACGTCAATTTTCAACGAAATAGGTTTAGAATTGGGCGAGAATTCGGAAGAATAAAATGTTATTTACACTTTTAAAGTTCGCATATTTTAATCTTGTGAATTCTCGACAAATTCTCAGCAAACACGAACTGGAAAAACGTCAAAATATACATATACCGTCATTTCTACTGTCCGTCAGCATTTTCATGACATTTTGACGTCATTTTACAATTCGTGTTTACTGGGTTTGAAATTAATTATAGGTATGTACATATATATCTGTGGCCATGTGCCTTTTTAGCCTTTCAAGAAATGTAATAGCGGTAGTGTTCTATCCGTATACTTCTTACTTCGTGGTCAGGCCCCATAAAAAAAAAACTATACATAGATTCGAACACACAGTAATTATTGTATGCGCATGCGACTGCACCTTTACATCATTCGCAACACCAACGCATCTCTCTTTCCAGTAGGTAAGTGTTCTATGCATTCGAGTTCTCAACACAATTAGTTATTATTCTATAGTCCACGTGCTTTACATTTCTGTATGAGTGTTCATTGAATCGGCCGGGTCGTTTCACGCAATTTTCAATTTTACTGTGTACAGTTGATGATTTGGATATACTTTGGAAAGAATGAGCAAAACACAAGAAACGCATCGGCCTGGTGCCTATAAACAAGTCAATAAAGTTCATAAAACTGGACGACATAGAAGTAAAGGCGTTATAAATGCTAATAGCAAAGGTATGTTATTTTCACCTTTCCCAACAAAAAATTTTGAAAATAATTATGAGGGTTTGTTGTTCGTCCGTTGCATACGTGTAATACTTGCATTCATCGTTGGTTCTGACAAAAATATCAAATGAGAAAATCAATAAAAAATCTAACGTGTACTTTTGTCGCCAGTATATAATAAGAGTAATTAATAGTAAAGTTTTTGCGAGGAACTAATTTTAATTTCAACATGTAAATTTGAGTCATTGTGGCATAAGTGTAATCATGAGGCTTAGATTAGGCGAGACCTGACAGCTAGGTATTTACAACTTAGGACGTGATGAGCAGAAAGCTTTAAATTTGGCTCATGATTGGTTTCATACTCTTCTTCTTTGTCAACATATATCTGGCAGTTCTCGTCTAATCTAAACGTCCTAATTATTGGTATCCTGGCAATATATTAGGTTTACAAAGTATACTGTGCATATTAAAAAATAACAAATAAAATAATGAATTTATATTCAATAATAATTTGTAATTGATGATGAAAAATCATGTATTAAAATTAAGTAAAATTTATATCATTTTCATCATTTATTGAATTTTTCATTATTTAAAACGCAGTCTATATTGCATTTCCTACTTTAATAATCAGTAAAAGTGATAAAACCCGACTATGAAATTCTTATGTAAATATATATATATATATGAAGCAGCCATTTATTAAAGTTATATTTTTTAACAATTTAGGGAAAGTTTCGGTCAAAGTTATTTCCAAACGTGCAAAACGTGAGTTGGGAAAAGAAGTTCGTCGTCATCAGGCTAGCCAGATTCGTGCTAGAAAGCGTGAAGAAGTTTTATTAAAAAAACGAAACTTGGGATCGTCGGAATCTGCTCCAATTCTTATTCTTTTACTTCCACTACAGGAGGATTTAAATGGAGAGGACATAGTTACTTCGCTAATAAAGGCTGACGATGAGGCTATCGTTTCTTGTAGCCCTTGCGGCAGCACTCACATTAGGTTTGTAAGATTGGCGATACTGTTTTACAATAATAAGGCTTTCAGAGCTAAATATTAAAAGAATATTACTAATGAATATTACTTTCTATAGCTTACAGCGATTCAAACAGAGATTTACATTTGTCGTACCTCCAGCAGGCGATATTTTATTAACTCTGGATTTAGCAAAAGTAGCCACTACAATATTGTTTGTGGTTGAAGCCACCTACAAAATTAATAAAACACCTAGGAATGAAGTAATCGATTCATGGGGTGAAGAAGTCTTGGAAGCATTAATCTGTCAACATTTACCAACAACTATGGTTGCTGTTACAGGTCTAGGCAGTTTACCTCCTAAGGTTAGTAATTTTTATTTATTTGTTATTACGATAAGATTTTTAATTAACTTAGTTATTTATTCATTCATTCATTTACTGTAACTTAAAACATAATTGTTAATGAAACAGAAACAAAGTGAGCACAAGCAACATGTGCAAAAAAAATTCTCAAAATGGCTTCCAGAAGAAAAGATAATGTCTCTCGACAAACCTTCCGATAGTTTGAATATCTTTCGACGTGCTGGTTCCCAGAAACAACAAAATGTTATATACAGGGACAGAAGGAGTTACATTCTAGCAGATGATGTTCAATTTACTTGTGATGAAGTAAGTTTTTAAAAGATCACTCGTTAATTCGATTTTCTACTTTTTCTATATTTGATGATTTAATAATCTATATACGTATAATTAGGCAGATGACTTTGGCACGTTGGCCGTATCTGGATATCTGCGAGGCAATCCGTTGTCAGTGAACGGATTGGTACACATCCCTGGCTTTGGAGATTTTCAAATGACACGAATCGAAGCACCTCAGGATCCGTATGCTTTGGAAAAGCCCAAAAAAGGAGATGATGTTCCAATGGAGGATTGTTCGGTTAGAATTCTCGAAGAAGCAAATCCTAATAAGCAGGTAATTTATAACAAAAATGTTTAATCGTGTAAATAATAATGTGCTGAAAAGAGATAAATTAAATTTGTTTACTCGAAATGTTTCAGGAATCTCTTAAGAGCGAAAATATTCCCGACCCTATGGATGCTGAACAAACATGGCCTACAGAAGAAGAATTGGCTGAAGCTAAGATGAAACGAAAACTCGTGAAGCTGGTACCTAAGGGTACATCTGAATATCAAGCTGCTTGGATTCAAGACGAAGATGCAGGTATTTAAAATTTAGCTGTTACAAACATTTAAATAATTTATTCTACATAAAAAATATTTATTATTATTATTATTGTGATTATAAATAATTTGTATTATATGTGTTTGTGTAGACAAGAATACTGATTACGATATAGATTCGGAGGAAGATGAAATGTCAGTAGAAGAAGAAGATGGCTCCGATTTTGGCGATAAAGCTGATTTAGAAGAGAACGAGGAATACGAAACTATGACAGTTTCAGAAATGGCGCCTAATGAACAGCAATATGACGAACAAATGGACATGATGGAAGAAAGACAAGCAATGTTAAAAATAAAAGGTAAGCAAATTTGAAATGGTAATCAACCGTAGAATCCTTTATAATCCATTTTTTAATCTAATTTCATTTTTAATCTAATTTCATTTTTAATTAATTTCTGAAATGTAGAAGGAAAGTTAGACGCCGAATTTCCCGATGAGGTCGATACGCCACTCGACACACCAGCCAAGACTCGTTTCCAAAAGTACCGAGGTCTTGAATCGTTTAGGTCAAGTCCTTGGGATCCGAAAGAAAGTTTGCCAAGCGATTACGGTAGGATCTTTCAGTTTGAAAATTTCACTAGAACACGCAAGCGTATTTTTCAGGAACGCGAACTTTTGGAAGGTGCTATGGTAAGCCAATACTTCATTTCGTTTTAAAAATACAATTGGAGTACCTTTAAAAATTTAATTATAATATAATCAATGAATGAAACTGAATATATTGGAAATACTTTTAGCCTGGCTGGTACATCCGAGTTCACGTAGCAAAGGTTCATAGAGACTTGTACAATGCTTACAAAAAATCTTCAGAAAAATGTCTCATCATGTTTGGTATTTTGGAGAACGAACACAAAATGTCTACGATTAACGTGGTATTGAAACGTACCAACAGTAGTAGCGAACCCATCAAATCGAAAGAAACACTGATTTTCCAATGTGGTTTCCGAAGATTTAAAGCGAATCCGATTTTCAGTCAACACACCAACGGAAATAAACATAAGGTAATCATTTTTATAAATTATTAGTCATGATTGATTCAATCTTTTTAAAATAATTGATTTCGCATAAAATGACAAAATTCTTATCATTGAAATTATACGTTTAGTACGAGAGATTTTTCCAACCTGGTGCTACAACTGTAGCCACTATGTATGCACCGATTACATTTCCACCATGCCCTGTTCTGTGTTACAAGCAGAAAACAAATGGACATTTGGTAAGTTTATCAAGTTCTTTTTTTTACGATAAACACTAATTAACAGTAGCACAAAATTAATATCTTTGAAAAAATATCTAACACGCAATATAATAAATCTTTTTTGAAATTAGGAATTAATAGCGACTGGAAATTTGTTATCGGTTAACCCTGACCGACTGATCATAAAACGAGTAGTTTTAAGCGGTGCTCTTTTGAAAATTAATAAACGTTCTGCAGTGGTGCGCTTTATGTTCTACAACCGAGACGACATCAATTGGTTTAAACCAATAGAGCTAAGGACCAAGTATGGTCGTAGAGGTCACATCAAGGAACCGTTAGGTAAGATTAATTTGTTTTAGCGGTAGTACAAGTAAATATCTAAAATAAAGAAATAAGAAAGTGCCGAACACATAAGTACAAAATTATTTTACTCAAATTTATTTTTTTAGGAACGCACGGCCACATGAAGTGCACGTTTGATGGACAGTTAAATTCGCAAGACACCATATTGATGAACTTGTACAAACGAGTTTTCCCTAAGTGGACCTACGAGCCTTTATTGTTGAATGTTAATCAATATCTTGACGACAATGAAAGAATGGAGTAACAAATTCGTCATCAATCCAAATTTATGTACATGCGTACATATCGAATGTTGGATAATTGTAAAGCACTGCAATACTTCTGTGCGAACGAAGTTCCTGAAGTATTTCGATATCTGTAAATAACGAACTCCTTCGAAGGATTTCTTTAACTGAGAAAGAATGTATATTTTTCATGCATACAATTCATTTACACACTTATTCAGAATGATATTTAAGAAAACTTGTAATATAACTTTTTGAAAGTTCCAATTGGATTTCAATTTATTTCAATTTTATTTCAATTTCAATTCTTTAACCCACCGCGATGCAACTGATCCTAACATCTACTAAACAGAAAATGTCATTTTGACGCAGGAAATATTCATGTACGAAAGAAACATTGTCTCAAATGGCTGTAGATGTAATGTATTATCCTTCAAAAATATAGGCGCGACGATTGTCGAACGTCCTTTACAAAGCGCCCGCAAAACATTTTTAAAAATTCGTATAAAAAATCATCATAAGAAGCGGCATTGTAGATCATTTTTTTTAAAACATTCATTGTGTACAATTTATTTCTGGCTTGGATCGCGTCTAACGTGTATCATCCAAAGCAAAACATTACTGTGAATACTGTACAAAATACGCGCCTAATATTGATTCTGCAATGTGACTCACTTGTTCCATGGTTTCATTCGATAGTATAAAGCACCGGGAAAGCAACAAATTTTCTGTTCAGAATCCCCTACAAAATGGAATTTTCTATGTAACTTAATAATTGAATTACACGTAAAAAGTTTCCAAAGTAGTGAAATTTTCTATTTTACAGCAGTTATTTCTTTTAAATACAAAATAAAAATCAATTACTGATTTCTCGCAAAAAAAATCCATTTTGGAATATTGAATTAAAAACGTTCTGACGCATTTGAAAATTTCTACTCGCAGTTTATTTTGAACAGAAATTACTGATAAACGGTGCCTTATATTTCGGTAAAAAATAATGGTAACGCGAAAAATACCTTCTTTCTTACTTTTTTACAACTTTACAGAAGCTATTTTAATCGGTACATCTCTATTTTTTTTTTTTTTTTTTTTTTTTTTTTTTTTTTTTTTTTTTTTTTTTTTTTTTTTTTTTTTTTTTTTTTTTTTTTTTTTTTTTTTTTTTTTT
>JAPYZR010005468.1:0-11043 GCA_030522945.1 Trichopria nigra
TGAATAAATTTTATATAATTATATATACATAATAAATAGTAAGAAATGTGTTTCGCCAACTTTTTTTTCGAAGTAGATTACTGCTTTACCGACTTATTACTTAGGAACCCATAAGTAATAAATTAAGAACGGTAATAAAACAAAATTTATAGAATATCTGCACAGTAAAAATCTACTGATCTTCTTCTATTTCTAGAAATTTCTATTTTCTTTCTTCTATTTCTTCTTTATTCTTTCTTTTTTCTAGATTCTAGATAGATAGATTTCTAGATAGATAGATAGATAGATTATTTCTAGAAATAAGGTTATAATCAAGAACAAAGAATTATTGAGAAGGATAAAATTAACAACATTTTCCATTTTTTCCACATCGTTTATTATAAATAACTTTATTGAAGCTCCTTCTAATCGCAAGTTTACGTACCCGATCGGCAAATTCCGCACGTTCGATTCGTCGAGTGGGGCAGAAAGTTTCATTTTTTGTCCCTGGTCGACAAAACTCATGCAGTCCAGCAAAAAAGAGCGAGCGGAAGTTTCATGGAAAATTCTGGGTTTTCTCGACAGGGACTGCCGATTTTCGATCGCAAATGTTACACACACCAATCTTAAATGAATTCGAAAGAGTTCAAAAAGAAATCAGGAAAGTTCACCATTCGAGGTATTAATGAGTTCGCGATAAATTTAGGAGACGCCTATTTATATATGAGTTCTTTTTGAACACTTTGGTTCTCCCTTACACATAATGCGAGAGCGCAGTGATGATTTGTTTTGATTACATGTATACATTTTCCAGTGTGTATATAATATAGTCATCCGTTTATCACGCATGCGAAATGCTCATGCAGGTGCGCGAGTGTCCCTTTCCGTGTCAGTGTTCGATACGTGTGATTCTTTAGTTTTAAGTGTGCGTGTATGCTTCGCAAGTTTCTTTTATTTTTTGGGTAAAACTTATGAGCTATGTCATCTCGCAATTGTTTGCAACGCGGCCAAGGCTGGAAACGAAACCAATGGAAAACAGATGAGGCGGATGACCGATGCCGATCGATTGTCGAAACATCGACGCTTCAATCAAATCGATTATTTTCTTCTCATGTTTAATTTTTCAAATTTCAATATCACTCACGATCACATCTTTACGACGTGTCTATGATCGAAGTCACTGATATTCTCTAATTTTCGTTGATTTAGATTTCATCAAATATTATTTAGTAAATGATTTTACATACATACATTGAAATGGTGCACCAGAGAGTCAATATGACTGATACCACATCGTTATTTTTAATACCATCGAACATCTCTAAATCAAATTGCCGGAAGTAAGAAGAAATTGAAAAATGCAAATTTCTTAATCAACGTCAGACATAAAAAAAAAACTAAGAATTTTTCAAATCGCAAAGTGATTACATAAATTTTCTAAATCGATGTTTAATTAAATTATCCCTATTTCGATATCACATTTCATCAAAAAACTTTAAGTTTCTCCAATGGCAAACATCAGAACACTATTTCAATATTTTCATAGAACATTAATTATATTTTATCAAAAAGAATTATATATATTTCTATTCTGATATGAAAATATTCCATCGATTTTTTTAGTATTCGAATATTTTGTTCAACATCAGATGCAAAGTAATTACTATGAATTCAGATTTGAGTCCAATGCTCCATTGGATTCACATCAAACTGTAGAATATTGAAATCCCAAGAAACAATTCATGTAATTGAAAAAACAATTAACTGAAACCCTCAACACTTGAATACACCATTATAAATGGGTAATGATATATTGATTTTTCCATTTAACATCAGATATCACATCCTCCGTGATGTTTGATTGTTGCTAAGAACTACTTTGCTGATTATCTAACACCTAATATAAAAATACATAAATTCTATACATCAAACATCAGAAATTTGTTAACATCAAACATCAGAAAATTGTTAACATCGAACATCTTATAATGATGTAAAGAACGATTAGCATATGTATTCATATATATGAAACGATGTTCATTTACTGTTATTTGACGTCGAACAATCATTTCCTGATTCGTTTTATCTAACATCGTAAAATATCATACACTTTTAAATTCATTCTTTTATATGATATTTAATTTATCGTTGTTGACATGAAAAAAGATTTTGTGCTTAGATAATAGACATTAATTGTATGGGTCATATCTATTTTATATTTGCATTTATAAACATCCGCTAGAAAGCATCACGTATTTATCATAACATTTCAGAAAATCAAGAACGAAATATCAAAATTAATTTCATGAATCTACCACGATGATGTTTGATAGTATTAACATTGAACATCCATACATTGAACGTTCATCTTTCCGGCAGTATTTCGGAAAACATCGTAATCAGCTGATATGATGTTCTTACTTAACATCAATAATTGTTGGATAACATCAATCGTCGGATATATTAACCGATTTTAGGAGATAGAACTTGCTGTTTTCTTAGATGAGAGAAAGGAATTTCGTTAAAAATCGATTCTCAAACATCGATCCTCCGACAACCGAGTAAGATTTGAACATCGATGGCAGAATTTACAGAATTTCCAAACATCGGTCATCCTGAACGAATGGATCGTTCCGACGCCGAGGCCAGGTTCTCGCGCGTCAAGGGCTACATAAATACTCGCTCTTTCATGAATAATACTAGATCTTCGATCGATAGATTATTTATAATATATATATGTATATATATCGCTCTGTTCCTCGCATCATAAACTATATCCTTACAGCGAACGACTTACGTATTACTTATGTGTCATTTACTTAGCGTGTTGTGACTTTCACTCGAATTCTCATCAGCTGAAGTCTCATTTAACGTCCTTCCCAACCCTCCCATCGCGTCGAACCGAGGAAAAGGGTTGTTTCATTTTGGTACAACGGTGAATGTCACTAAATTTTCAAGAGTGAATAATCCACTCACATTCGAGTGAAACAGTTGCGGAACACTCCCACTTCCTGAGGTAAGTGAAGATTTCCCTTAAGAGTGAAATTGTCACTCCATGATTGAACGGGTAATAGCTTTGAGTGAAACATCACTCTTAGAAATTTGGAAAGTGGGGACTTTAGAACATTGAAATATATGTGCACTTCTCAGGTCTCGTGGTGAGATTCACCATAATGGAAAAGAACTGGTATAAAAACTATTTTTTAAAATAATGTTTATCAGATTATAAAATATTGATTATATAATATTTTGGGTTAGGAATGAGATATAATTCAAAATAACAATATATTCAAATTAATTTCGACCGATAAAATTTCTTATCAGTATTTCATAAAAAAAAATAAAAATTAATATTTTTATTTTAAAAGAAATAAGTACTAATTTGCCATTTTTACTGTACACAGTTACTTTAAAGACATCACATTAAGACCGAAAAATGAAATTATACGTTTTATATTCTGAAATATAAAAATTGATATTTTTTACTTAAAACGAATTTGTATAGATTTTTCATAGAAGTTTGTCATAAAAACGCATTAGTAGGGTTGCAGAAGTGCAACGACGACGTCTCGATGTCCATTGAATGCAATGTACAGAAAACGATTTTAATTGGTGTCCTTTGGAACTTATGCTACCGAGTTGTCCACCCCTTTTTTCTTGCTTATATATTTGTATCTGCGTATATTTATGTAGTACTGATATAAAAGTATATTTTTATAATATTACTTTTATAAAACATAATGATATGATATTATAGGAATTGTGGCGAAGTCTTTACCCAAATTGGCTGTGAGTTTTGAGCAAAAACGTCAAAGACTTAAACATCAATATTGTTTCTTTTTTTTTCCGAAACGATATTTCGTATAAATTATGTTTTATGTAAAAAGTTGTTCCAAAGTTTACAAATGTTTCTTGAATGTTCTATTATTTAATCATTCATTTAACATTAAAAATAAATAAAAAAATAAGTATTACTTTTGAACATTTCTCATTGCGTATAATTGTAAAATACAGAAAATATGCGCACCGTTGAATTTTGAAAACTTTCTTTATCCATTCGTTCATTTCATGTTTGACGTCACGTTCAAGTCATGTTCGATTTCTTCATTAAAGAATTTTGAAAAATAAAAATTAAATTAATCTTTTCATTTTAAAAGAAATAAGTACTATTGGAATTCTTTTATTTTTTGTTTAATTAAATATCTTATCATATCATTTTCCTCATCGCTCAGTTTTAACTCAACGTTAACAATATAGTGAACTTAAAATATATGAGGAACCCACGGTGGCATAATTCCAATAGAGCAACTCGGAGTCTCCGTACGTAAAAAGTCAAACAATGATAATGAGAATTTAGAAAACTATAAGCGGTTTGCTTCGAAAACTCTAAAAGCTACGCACATCATGTAGCAGGCACGTTTTATCATATCACTTGCTAGAGGCTTGGGACATATATGGTGCACCCGTATTATAATACCTACCCAAACAACTCTCGAACGCGTTTTATATATTCGCCTATCTACTTTTTCAAACGTCTTTTCTATATCTCTCTGTTTCTGTCACTTTCTCTCTTCTCGACGCTTTTCATTCCCTGCTTCACTCGACAGAAGGAAGGGTTAAAAAATATCGCGAAAAATACAATTCTAGTTTTTCGTCTCTGATGACCATTGAAGGGGTTGGAAAATTGCCGGCATTTAAGAAACTCGAGTTTCCTTCCTTGCTGATCGTGCTTTATCGTTTAATCGAAGTTTAGGAACGAACTTTTTATTCTAGAATAAAAAATCTAGAGGGCGGAAAATGTAATCAAATCCTTTCGTCGAATAGGAACAAGTTTTTGGACAATGATGATCAAATGAATCATTTAAATTCAATAATAAAAATAGCTTGCATTAAGGGAGAGGAAAGTTATCGCAGTAATGCATTTCCCAGTACATATCATTTTTCAAAGATAAAACCCTATTTTCAAACTCAGCTAGAAATGAACTGATCGAGCTCATTGAGCTCAGCGCTGGTTTCGTGTCTTAGAAATTCAATCCCCCGATGCATTTGAAGTATTCGAAGATAGGAACTTGTAGATCAACAAATAGTTTCTATTTCTCTCAATTTAAGAAAGTAGTTACGCGAAAGTTCTAATTCAGTATTTACAAAATAACTATTACAATACAAAATTAATCTTAAAACATAAAATATTCCACCGTACGTTGTCAAAGGTCAGCAGGCAAACGGTTACCACGTTGAATCTGCGCTGACTTTTCGAAACTTCAAGTTTAATATTTTCTCAACTGGAAAAACTGATGAAATCATTTGACTTCGTTTTCCATAAGGATCAGACCGAATCCCCTTTTACACCTTCTTGACAGGACTCAGAATGATCGCCGCTTTGATAAATAATGTATTAAAAGATGGTACATGCAATTTTAAAATGTTGAATAAAACGTAAGTTCACCGTAACCATAACAAAACTAAAAACTATGTACGCAACTAGTTACTACGAGTGAAACGTTCACGACCAGCCGACTCTCCTGATATCAACTTATCGTTTAAGTTCCCTTGATACAATATCATTTATCATTCTCTATCTTCTTGCAAGAAGCCTGATTCATACCTATGTCTAAAAATCCAGTCGAAAAACTGAATTGAAAACCATTCGATGCACTCTCGCAAGGGGTTCTACTTAGGCGCTTTCGGATTAAAACTCTTCGAAGGCCAGCGTTCTCGTTCTAAGCTCGTAATTCTCGCCGAGACTCTACCGTTTTGTTGATTGTGTGGCTCCTTGGTTACAAAAGCTCCCCACGACTTCTCAAGTTCGAACGCACAAAATAGAAAAAATTCGCCGTAGTAAGTCGTGGTAGAAAACAATTATCGCACGGTAAGACGAAGTTTCATTGAGCAAAGAAATCATACAGACTATTACGATCGATACGAAAACCAAGACTTGTCTTGTATCGAATCAGATTTTAGAATATGTCATCATCCGAATGATCCTACGATAATGTTTACCACCGACACTGTGATTTGAACGCTTTATGAAATTTCTCCTTGAACTATATCGTACGCGAATTGCATTATGTACTGTAGACGCCCTTTACTACTCTTAAACTTAGTCGAGTACAAAGGCTGATCCCATAATCAGTCAGAAGTCTTTTATTAGATGTAGATTGATAAACTTCAGATTGATAAACAGTCAACTTATGAAATAACTTTGATGTTGCTATCGCTATTTCTTCGCGGCAGCATGCCCGTCTATCCTTTATAGTTCATCCGCGATATTTGTCCAAAGTCTCGTTTTTTCTTTATTTTAGTCAGCTTCAGTCTATTTTTTTGGCAGTTTATATGCAACGGCATATGCATCCATAAAAAGGAAGGCTTTTTCTCTCGCGAATAAACCATCAAGGCTGGTCGTCGTGGTTGCAATTCCGAAATTCGTGTAATTGAACACTTTGGGTTCACTTAAATAAAACAAAAGATTCCTTTTAGGTTTATTCACAAAGAATAGAAGCTGACTTAACATCTCACGGTTGATTTTTAGAGAACGGAAGCTGATTTTCGTTAGGATTCATTCACAAAGAACGGAAGATCGCGATCGTCGTTTACCACTGCAAATGAGTTCTTATGGCTCACGTGCAAGAAGTGTCTTCAAAATCATTCGACTACTTCCTCGTTGATGATAAGAAGTTGTCAACAGATTTTTCGTCATGCGATTTACCAAAAAAAAAAGAAACAATCAAGGATGCTAGCGGCAGACTGGCTGTTCTGTGGTTATGGAAACGTCCTTATAAATGGCGTCTATCGTACATCACGCGAAAGGGGTAAAACTATGAGTTTTGGTGGACTCAATTCGTGTCAAAAATGTAAATCGCCGAATTTAACATTTTTGATGATTAACACCGATATGTACTCAATATTTCAGTCGGGCCTCGAAACGTCCGGAGGAGAAATTGGTTCGGTGTTATCCTGATATATATCTCCTCCTGGATGTCTACGCGGTAAAACGGCGTCTAAAAAATATTCCTCGGGTACGTGTAAGAAATGAAAGAGGAAAACGATACGGCGACGTCGAGAATTCACACTTTTTTACATAAACAGGTAGAGAGTTTGCAATTGCTCGGTAGCGATGCCGTATACCCATCGTTACACGAACACGAAAAAGCAATGAGGCGATGATGAGCAATTCTCCAGGCTGCTGTCCTTAAATGAACTGGCGTGTTACTTGTTTCTTCGTTGCCTCGATTCGTCGCTTCCGCCAATCCTTCTAACGCTGATGGTGGACTTTCCCTCGGCATCGTGTCCTTTAAATATCGGAATGCGAAATCCTGGGCGAAAAAGCAAGCGACTACGTCATCATCCGATTTCCCGAGCGAAAGTCCAGCATGGCTCACGATGATCTTTTTCGAAGTCGTTCGTCCATCCAGGTCGTTTTTGTACAAATCGATGAAGACGAGAGTCGCAGGTCTAGCAGACAACAGCTTCGGAGATGGGATTTTCGGTAATGTGGATAGTCGCGGTGGGCCATTCGAATTTCTTGCAGATATGGCTCAACCCCTCTAGCGATGCCAATCGATAGTCGGCCATCTTCAGCGGCGAGAGTGGCGCAACTGAAAGTTGGATGACTATGCGTCAGTAAATGATCCATATTTGTGTTTTAGTGAAACGCATTTGCACGAACGCGGCGGTTACTTATTGCGAAGCATAGTGGATAGTTAGGAATTGATGCAAGCTGTCATGCGAAGAACAAGGATGAATACGTGTTAGTGGTATGTTGCGTGCGGTTATTAGCAAGGCATTGTGTTTTGGGATTATGTTTTCGAGTACCCTCTACTTTCTACCCAGTGCAGTTCTGTATTTTGCCATCAAGTTTCGCAATTATGTAAAAGATTCGAGTCACTGTTACATGGCCTACCGCGAAAGTTCGAAAGACCCTCTATGAACAAGAGAACAGATGTAATTTAGTCCAATTGGCAAACGGGATTACTGACTGTTAGTATACCTGCCGATATTTTTACAGGCGTCTTGTGAGAAGGCACGAGAAAATACTCGCGAAAAAACGACAAAAAAACTCGAAAGATACATAAAATATTACTGGTTTTCTTTGCACCGTCGATATGCAAGAGACACGTGAGCTTATCGGCAAGTTAGAAGAAAACTTGAAAGTATAAGTTTAAGACTTCGAAAATATGGTAATCATATTTTTGCATAGATTTTTTCCTGAGTTGCGTGAGCGATTCTACAAATCTCGTAGCATAAATACTGTTTGTTTCTGTCGTATCAGCAGTCGATAAACGCTGAGCGGTCAAGTCGGTGACCGCCGTCGGTAATTTCTTGTAAATTTAACGAGATTCGATTAGATCGATTAGATCCGTTAGCGTAGTCCCACATTGATAAAGGCATATATGCTATTTATGTATATTTGTTATCTGTTATTTAGATATAAATTAATCTCATTTATTTCAATTAAATAATATTAATGTTCGTTAACAGATAAACTTTTATACTGAAAACTTGCAATACTACGTTAAATTCGTGGCGAAGAAGTAATTACTTGTTTAATAATTTTAAGGCAAATGTAAATATTAATATAATTGTTTAATTACTTACGTTGTTTTTTATGTTTAGATAACAAAATTACATTTTTTGAACATATTCAACACGTATGTTTATTGAATAAGTTTACATTCTAGACCATGATAATAAACCTATAATGATAAATCATGAAACAAATTGAAATATGATTTTATTTTAAAGTCATATTATTTGAATAAATTTTAATGTGTTATAATTAGATTCAACGTTATACAGGATAAATTATAGGACACGAAGTTGTTATTAAGAAAATTGATATTTATTGCGCCTTTGGCATTTTTACCAATACTACTTTATCAAAAGTGTAATCATTATTTAGATTAAAACTCTATTGGTAATAAATTTTCTGTCGTACACCCAACGACATTAGTTTTATTTCCAGGATTTTAACAGGAAACTTCTCATGTTTGTTTTATCTGTAAAATAGTTATTATCGAACCGTCATTACAAGTAAATTCATTTTCTGCGGCACTTACAAATAATAAAAGGATATAGGACATAAGGTATATAAAAAACGTAATTTACAGGGATGAACAAAACAGAAATCAGTAAATACAGAAAATCATTAGTTTGTAAATAATTTAAAATGCCAACAATGAAAATCAAACACAAAATAAAAACACAGGAAACGTGAATAAAATGTTTAACCCTTTCAGATCTGATAAGAATAAGTTTTGTAAATAGAATTTTCACTCCTACATATACATTTTTTGAATGCTGATTCTGCATATGAAAATATATGTGGAGTATTGGTTTTAATAAATACTTCTTTTTTTTTAATTGCATATCGATTTTTCAAATTTTTGGACATATATGTATGCAGCAACTTTGGAATTCTTAAAAAGTTTAAAGACAAGAATCAGTTCATTTTTGTCAATTGATACAACAGTAAATTGTATTTAATTTTCACTTCATAGCCCAGAGGCTTAAGTTTTTCTCTACTGGCAAATAGAAAGGATTAAACACTTTAGAAAATGAAAAAAGTGGATTAGTAACCGCTCGTTTAAGCATCATTTAGAATTCGCAATTAGTATTGGTTAGTAGTGCACCAATCCGTCACCTTTTAATTCCCCGATAGTAGTTTTTAATCCGACTTACTTAACGCTTAGACGTGGCCTAATCGACCGATACAGCGCGCTCGGCTCCTTGCGGCCTCATTTCGTAATTACAATTACCTTCGGATGTTGTCGTCGACCTGAGCTTCCTCGAGACATGCACCGCTAAAACGCATAAAAACGAAAGTTTAATGTCAAATCATAAAAACGCGTTCTATTGAA
The DNA here is from genome assembly GCA_030522945.1 of Trichopria nigra. Lineage (NCBI taxonomy): Eukaryota > Metazoa > Arthropoda > Insecta > Hymenoptera > Diapriidae > Trichopria > Trichopria nigra. The sequence continues at coordinate 9,837 of JAPYZR010005468.1, forward strand.
AGCAAAATCGATCTTTGCACGGAGGATCTCGCTCAACTCTACAATTTTGTTTCACATGCTCTAATGCGTAAAAATTGAACTTCTAAAGTTGAAAACAGCAAAGTTTTGTGAGTCTGTGCATTATTAACGAATTCAACTTTAAAAGAGTGGTGCGAGAATCATAAAAACAAAAAACAGCGTGCCCGGTCTGCTTCATAATATGCGCTCTATCAGCGGCTCCTCCGGCAAAAAAATCGTATCGCCCCAATGTGACAGCGGAAAACAATAATTAACTAAACGAAATAATCCTAAGCGTGTAAAACAAAGAGACAAAGAATGCCAAGAAACCAAACAGAACGTGTCTACATATCACAGAAGGAGATTTTTGTATACGTACCACTCGATAGGTCCGAGACGCGTGGGAAATAAAGACTCAAGTCGGTGAAAAAGTAAATGGTTCTCTTATACGTGGTTTAATTTGAAAATAATTGCAATTCATTTGCAAATGAAGCACGTAAATATCAGTAAAAAAATGAAAAACAGACAGAAAATGGAATTGATAGACGAGAAGTACCGTGTGATAATTTGTTGAAATGTTCGTTTATTTATACCAAGTCGAGCGAGTAATAGCTGGATTAACTGAAGATACAATTTCGTCCAAGCCGAGATCGGACCTCCCGAACGTTTATTCAGTTGATAAACGCAATTGTGCTTGGTCGCGATAAAATGTCTCGCAGTTGCAATACTATTATAAACAATGTCGGTTCGTGACGTTTGAAACTATCATTCTGCGACAGTCATCCAACAGTTCGGTTGTTGATTCTGACTGTGATCTCATTTCATCTCGATCTGCCAGGTCAGTAACATTTCCTTAGTAATGTCTTAAAAATATTTAATCATTCTGGTCACCAATGTAACATGGCTGTGCTGGGGACCAGAAGATTGTGCTTAACCCCTAAATCGATTGCTTCCAATTAGCACGATTCAATTAGTGATGAACAAATCAATTGCTCTGATTTCTTAGACTCGAATCTTTAACGGCATCTACTTTGCCCATCATTAATTACAGTAATTAAATGTAAGTGACGAATGCAAAATGGCAAAGAAACACGTGACAAAACGTCATCAGAAAATAGAAAATACGACTGTAGCTGGATATGAAAATTCTGAGAATAGGATCGATATAAAATGAGAACACATGTTAGCATAAGCCTTGACCCTAGGAACA
>JAPYZR010005469.1:0-13389 GCA_030522945.1 Trichopria nigra
ACACACACACACACACACATATTATATATATATATATATATATATATATATATATATATATATATATATATATAATCTCATGAATCGTCGCAGTGCAGCCGATCGACTACAATTACTGAATCGAATGATAGATTATTGTACCGACATAATCAATTTTCCGGCATACAGTTAAATTGTGGTCATTGCTCGTATCATTAAAATCCACGTTCCGCGGAGACGCACGTCTATTGAGGCGCACGGCGGCGCGGCGTGCCTCCTTTTTCTATAGTATAGTAAAGGAACAATCATTCGCAATTGTACGTTCAACGCCATGGTGCGTGATTTCAATAAAGTACGGATGACTTTTCTTAGATTTCGTTCCTCATCGTATTATTATGTCCATTCCGATGAACTTATGTAATTCCTTGTCATCGATTTACCAGTTTTGAGATTGCCAGTCATACCGTTCGATATTACAGGTTACGCAAGTAACAGTTCAACGGCGGAACCATTTTTTTTTTCTTTAAACTGTAATCAAGACTATTGACGTACATTTGGCGCAGCGCGACTGGAACGAAATTGTAAAAAAAAGGAATAAATGAATAGATTGTCCTCACAGACCGTAGAATACCTACTGTTTTATAGGTAAACATTATATTATCGATGTTATTCGATAAACAAAAGTTGACAATGGTTTGTCAAATTTTATATTGTATCATTAACATTAGCGGTACCGTGAAGAAAGAAAGGATTATTTATTATTCCTGAAAACATAAAATTCAAACTAACAAAAATTATTCGATCAACAATTTTTATATATTATATAATATTGAACTCTTCTTCTCAAAAATTGTTGAAAAAATTAAAACAAATAATAGGTCGCATGTTCTTAAAAAACAAATTGAGAAATCCCAGTTCTTCAGTACTCGTTTACCAATATATATTAGACGGAATAATTTTCTATAATGTTATTTTCTTTAATCTTAAAAAACATTAGTTCGACCACCACCATGGATCGCTCTCGGACCAAGTATATTGATTGAGGTCGCTCACAGCAAAAAAAAAAGCGATCCACACTTTTTTCTTCTAATGTCGACGTTTCAGACGCCATGGAACCCAAAGTGCAAGAAAAACGAAATTCCGACCGTGATGTTGTTCGTATAAGTGCTTACTTCAATAGTAAAAGGTATATGTTACTCCATGTGCGACATCATTTATTCACAATTGTTGGTGGAAAAATGTTGAAATTAAACAAAGAAATGGCACATTTCGTTACTAATGCGGGAAATTGTCTTTTCTCCGAGTTAAATAAAGACGATGTTATTATAGTAAAAATAATATTAATTATTATTATTTTTTTTTTCCTTGTCAGACTTTGCCAGTAACAATTAACGAAATCGATGACCATGTAAGGAACGGACGTGTCTACCTGTGATATATCAAAATCTAATCAATTTCAAGTTGACCTGCTTAGTATGATTAAATGTATAGTCATGTCCCTCCTTAGTAGAAAATAATATCAGTTTATGGCCATTTTTTCTGGACTCCATTACTTTTAACATATAGAGGCCAGAAAAGTTGGGCTGGAACCGCCACCAGTTTCTACTGTATGGCTTGACCTTGTGAATAGCTGCAGAAAATTGAGCCACATTTGAAAACTACGGCAGGGAAGAATTAAAAAACAAAATCAAGAGATTAGACGAGTAAATTCAATACTTGCCGGCATTACGACATCATGCGCTCTTAAATACTTTTTTGTACGAAACGTAAGCGCCAAATATTAAATCAAAAAAACAGAAATGTCTCGAGCTTCCCTAGTAGAATTTTGAGCGTAACACTTTGGGCCCCAGCCGGAACCCTTACTTTAATAGGGATCCCGGCCAGGACCCGATGTGTCACGCTCAAAATTCTCAGGACCCGATGTGTCACGCTCAAAATTCTACTCGGGTTGATTCACTTAAACGCAATTATTACTGCACTACTCCTCTTGTAATCAACTCGTGACCATGTGCGATAAATCAGTTTTACATATGGGGTTTAATATTGACTGACATTATCATTAATTTCATACACAATCTTAATCATGCTTAAGCAACTAAAAAAAAAAACAACATGTTGTTTCGAAGCTCGATAAATTCGCCGCTTCGCGTTCGAACTACCTTAAAAGTGAAGTGAAGTGTGCACTTCACTTTTTAATCGATTAGTATATCGTCGAAAGCGGATGGTAATTATCGCAGAGTTGCAATAAAAAATGACCGAAAGAAAATACGAAAAGTTTCTTGCACGAGGAGTTTCGCGAAACGCGAATCTTCGAGCCATTCCCCAGCGGCGCGTACGGCAAAAACGACGTAAATAGCAACGGGGTACATTGCGGAGAGCTCTTGCGGCTCCGGTTGCGAAGGCAAGCAAGCAAGCCAGCAAGCAAGCAAGCAGGCAAGCAGGCAGGCAGGCGTGGCGGTGGCGATGCTTTACTTTCTTTACGGTGCCGTTAAATACTACGCGCTGGGGAACGCAATCTCGCGCGAACGCGAATCCAGGTGCGGAGGTCAGCTTAAGCGAGGTTAGGGTCCCCCTTCCTTCCATCGCCTGGATTTTTCTACATATATGTACACTAGCGCGAGCGCACGCGCACTCACACGCACGCAAGCTCCTCTGCTCGTTGCGGATGGCGGTTTCGCCGAAAACGCGCATATAGCGGTGCCCGACGATGCATGGGACGAGACTCTGGCAATCGCCTCTTCCTCCCAGCCGGTCGGTCGTTCGGTCGGTTTCTTTTCTTCCGCTCTTCGTCGTTACGAGACGCGCCTTCTTCGGCTCTACTCTTCGTCTTCTTCCCGGAGCTCCCTCGTAAACCGACAATTCTGCATCAGCGGCCCTGTTTTCGACGCAACAGGTGGATCGGGATCGAAGCACCGTAAGTCTTGCGCTCGACGCGCGGCTCTCGGCGAGAGTGAAAACGAGAGTCGTTTCGATCTCAATCTTCGAACATTGTCGACCGCCATTTTTTCCTACTGACTTCGCAATCCTATTCGGGGAGAATTGTCAGGGTCAGTGGTGGATCGACCACCAAGTTCCACTGATTTTCATCGCCGTCCTCGAACGTCCACCATTAGCTGCCGCACTGTCCAATTTTCAATCAAGTGAAAGTCACTCGAAATCATGGATATCAATGATGGATTTCATTTTAATCTAAACTCAACTGCAACCTCGGTTCAGGGGACTTCATGAATTACTCGATCTCTGAAATCTGCACATTGTTTAATCGAATGGCCCCAAATGGGTTTGACCATATATGGAGCAAGAACTTGATAGGGATATACATGACGATAAAGTCTAGATTTGATTTTCCACACTTTAAAATTTACGAAATTGATTTTTACCACGAATTTCCAACGACTTTTTTCAAAGGGTAATTAACAAAAGAGCCAAGTGAAATATCACCATACCTGAACAGTTTTTTGTCGTTTCTCAAATTTTTAACTTTTAGAGGACGGGGGTGCTGGAAATATCGACCACCCAAGAGTACAAACTACTTGGTGGTTTCAGGTAAAGATGCTTAACCTTGGAAATCGTTAGTCCAAGGTCAACGATTTTTTATTGTCCGACACAGTGGGTACATCCAATTTTTTAGATGCGCTCAGTACGACAAAAATAGTAAAAACACTCTGGACGCATTATGCCTTCTCGTAAATTGGCTTTTCAAGGTTAAATTTTGTTTGCGATTTTGTGACCAAGTTGGTATATCCATAATATTTGATGAACTGGTGCGAATAGTACTGTAGGTATATAATAGAACTATTCACACCAGTTCATCAAATATACTGTAATAGTACTGTAACGCGAATAGTACTGTATATATAATAGTATCGCAAAACTCATCTCATCTTCAATATAGATTCGAGATTGTTTTTCACTACTTTTTCGTATTCAGTGCATCAAAAAACACAAACACCAGTGTATATCAACTTTGAAGATGGCACAGCAAAAAAAAAAAATAATAATAATAATTTGACCTTAAAATCATTTTCAATGATTTTGATTCATATATATATATTAATAAACTGAAGAATCAATTTGAACCAAAATTGTCCATCTTATAAAGTTTAAATAAGTGAGATAATACCTTAATCGTTGTGAAGTCATATACTTGAAAAGCTTTTGGTCTTCGAGAAACCCCAAATTGCAGCGCCAATACGATAGACTGAACCGTATACGTTGTCCGAACTATGATAGAAAGTAGTTTGTAACTAAACAGAGACAGAAAAAGTCATGCTACTTGTGCAACATGACCATTATTGTCAACATCTTAAAAAAAAAAGATTTTTCAACAAATAGTCGGACACGGCGACCGGCTCAAAATACGTAATTCAAGTTTTTTGTTTTGAAAAAGTTTTTCTTTTATGACATTTTAGATTTGTATAAGTATCTCTTTTCTGTTCAGTAAATAGGATGAAATATAGCTCATTTCCAACCTGTCGAAAAATGTATATATTGGTGTACTTGCAATGCAGTAGCTGCTGAAAATTGAGACACGTTTGAAAATCACAGCAGAGACGAAATACAAAAAATCAAGAGATTGAAAGAGTATATTCAAGCACATTAATGCAAAATAAAGTGTACTTAAATCTGAACCTTTAAATATAATATTCTAATTAATCTGAAACAAATTATTAATAACTTCCTATATTTAGAAAAATAATGAAAATTGAAAGTAATACAGTAAATTAAATTTTGCAGATTTAAAAATAATGTTGACAGTTAATGTAAATAGAACAGGCAATGAAAGAAAAAATACCATAATTGGAAACTAACAAAATTACTAACTTCACTCATACATATTTCATACAAATCTGTAAAACCGGTACCTTAATATACAAAAATATCAGTTTAAGATATAATTTCTTTTTACAATACTTGTTTGCAAGATAAAATTATAATATTTCTGGTAACGGGTACATTCTTGCAGTTGCCTATTATCGACAAAGAAGTAAACATTATATCTGTATAAGACCAATGTACAATATATCATTTTCTACCATGTTATGAGTTTTTCTAAGTAAAGGTACGATGATTGCTGCCGTACAAAAAGAAAGACATTTAATTCATATCCAACATTGCCAACGGTGTTGGCGATGCAAGGGCCGTGTTCTATGACGTTACAAAGATCGTCGATACACAACAAGAAATCGCGTCTTCTTCGCCTTTGGCGCGGCGTGGTTAAAATGATTGTCTTAACTTGTTTCTCTTTTTAATTTCCAATACTAGTAATTCCATATTTTATTGTTTATTATATTATCATTTAATTTTCAATATTACACAAAATTCAATAATAATGTAAATTTTTTTTGACACAAACAAAAAAAAATAAATAAAATCGATTATAACTTTCATTCGAACATTTCTTATTTAGAAATGCAGAGATGTCTTAAAAAACTAAAATATTTTCACATCCATTAGAATATAATGAACATTAATAAGCATATAAATTAAAATTAAATGTACTAGAAAATTAGATATATAAAAACAGCTATGAATAAAACTTTACCGTTGTTTTAAATTCATCGATTACATATTCCGTCACGCCTTCTTTATTTCAATAATACTTAAACACCATTTACGCAAATTTACATACACACACAATCAGAATCTGGTATTTGAATATCGATATTTTACTGAAAGAAAGAGAGAATCAACAACACTTAACTACTTCAAGTTACAATGATTAATGTCCGGCCATTCATAACGCTTCCGAGGATGATGATATTGTCGTTAAGAAGAAGCGTCAAACTTCATTTACCTTCAACCTTGAATCATTAATCCCCCGGCTGTCCGTCGTGCTCATACAGTTTAATATTCTTCGGCTAATTTAGCATCTTCCTGATTATTCGCGTAAATTCCTCATTGCCTATATAGTCATTAAAGATGACTTTGCATGTCGTTCTTTGCAAGATAACAATTACTTTTCATCAAGTGAATGGCAGCACTTGCGAATAAAAAGAAAATAATATAAAATTATTGCACGTTGACTAATCGTGCCTCTTATCGTTTTATTACTTTCCTGCGACTCGAGAAATAAGTTAATATCTTTATTGTAAATTTTCAAAAACTTCTTTCCCGAATTGAAATTAACCGTCAGCTGAAAATCTCATTTTCCGTTCGATGCATTAAATCCAAATGGGTTGAAAAAAGATGAGAATAGATAAAACTGAACGCAGTCTCAAATTTACAATCAATAAGTTCAAACTTTTAAGTATGATTCCCAACTGGTATAACTGAATCAGATACATGTATATCAATTGAAAACCCCCTCTGACGAGTTTTCATTTATATATATAGTCTCACTTATAGTTAGCCTTCAAGTACCTTCAAAAAGAGTAAGAGCCAATTTTACAGACGTTGAGAGATCGAGCGCCTTTAAAAATGTCACAACGCATATTCATTTCAAAACGCTTGTGATTGGACCGGAATGAGATTTTAAACTCGAAATTCACCGTTACATTCTTTTCTCTTTCATTTCGATTATCTTTTAATTTTAATTTTTGGACAATTTATTATTTGTCCGTAAACTTTTGTGTTAAAAAATCGGTTTACTAAATTTAATAAATTGTTGAAAATTAAAAACCGTTCATAATAAACTTGTAATGTACAATGTAATGTGAATATTACTTTATGTGTTTCCATACCAATAACATTATAGTAACATTTTAGTATTTTTAATTTCTAATATAATATTGAATTTAAATTTTATCAATGTCGACCTATATGTCAATAAAGGTGTCATTGACCGCTGGAATAATGTATCATATTAACAAATTGTAATACATGCATATTTTTATTATTATCCTATTATTATTTCAGTACATAACATACGGATAATGTTTAAAAAAGCTGTACGCAATGAAAATCTAATTTTTTATTTAATGTATATATTAAATAAATACTTCTGTAAGTTGGTTAATCGAATGTGATCATTGTTTTCACATGACAAAGGCATGACACGACGATTATTGTCCCTGGCACAATACTTTATTAAAAATGAATCAGGTCATGAATACATTCATCGAGTACATGCTGGAATTATCATGTACTCTCCTAAATAAACAATCATCCCACTTTTCGTACATTTTTCAAAACATTTAAACTAAAGTAAATATATATGCGTACGTGGACAATTCAAGTCTAAAAATAATATATTACGCAACTAGTGTACTATATATACTCGATTCACTCGTGTGACAAATTCCTAACTTGTCCGAGATCATTTTGCCTTACATGTTCTGTATAATATTTTCTTAAATAACTTGCAGGAAGAACGATTTTTCGAGTACATCTGTTTTTAGGCCGCGTGAGAGAAATCGAACTTCCCGCGTTGTCGATGAAGAAAAACATTTTTTCAATCATAATATAGTTCTTGAACATATGTATGCATTCATATATACTTCCAAAGTAATACTTCAAGTTAAAATGTACATATTAAAAATGACGTAAGTAATATGGTGAACAAAAATCAGAAAATTCACTTGATTCGAATGAAAGTGTTTGAGGTGTGATGTATAGAAAATATGTTTAGAAACCATACTCATATTTAAAAAATTTTCATAAAATTAAGGGACGTTTTTCCAACTTACTTGCAGAATATAGTGTTACCATGATTATTTTTCAATAAAGTACGACATGGTTTTTATAGTTACATATACTCGTTTGGAATCATTGGTTTGATGTAACTTTTCAACAAATAATAGTATTTCTCGTTTAATAAAAATTATTTTAACATAATATATATTATAGTTTACAATGTAAACAAAATTGATGAAGAAATAAATCAAAATCAAAAACCACTTCATGCCTTAAAGAAAAATATTAAAGTTTGAATATATCAAGTATTTTAAAGACATAACAAATTAGCTGAATTTTGATCTTTATCCTGTTCACAGTTTCAGATATAAACATTATGCATATTTCTTTATAATAGCGATCTTACGTGTTCGAATGATTACATTTGAATGGTTATTATGTATTTTAATGAATACAAGTAAACTGGAATGGATATGGACATTTCATGGGCCCTGGAAAGTCACTAAATCATCGCAATCGAGTTCTCTGACTCAACAAAGACTTGAAGGACAATCACCTTTCTTTAGAACCATTGATTTTATCTCTGATTCAGATTAAAAGTGTTTTTTCAGACTAGACATATGCTTTCGCCATCGACAACAAACTGCGCGTCATTCACCGACAAAACTCGAACGCGTTAATTGTGACCAGTCAGGTCATCAAGCAATGATATTTTGAAATCTTCGATTAACGACTCTATAATTTAAAAGTGTCTGGATTATATTTTCCATATCAATTATTCTCGTTCATCGTAATGTACGATTATTCTTTGCTCCCTTTTCCCTTACTAGTCGTTAATACAGAAAAGAGAGAAGTTAGTTCATCCCTAGTGGAAAATGACTATTGTTTCTGTCCAATTTTGCTGGCTTGTTAAAAGTAATGTAGTCCAGAAAAAATGTTTATAAACTGGTCATATTTTCTACTAGGTTTCAGTATATCACATTCTAAGAAGTTCATTCTGTTAAAATACTGAATTTTAATCCAATGACATGGCAACAATGACACGTTAAAAGCTTTGGAAAGAGTGTTTTAGCGTATAGAATGTTTGTAATTATTATATTTTATGGATATATGTTTTGGATTATTCAACGTTTCATCGCAAATTGAAAGGTACATTCTATATATACCTACATAGTATTTGATTATTTTTCGAAATATGTGAAAATGAAAATTGAATCACTTATTTGTTGACAATGTAAATATACAGAATTGTACCGTTATACAATAATTAATACTAATTAAAAAAATAAAAGTTACTCTTGACGAAAGACTGGCATTACCGGCAGAAATCGTTGCTTCGTTTGTTTTTAAATTACGACCTCCGTAATTAAGACATGCTATTTTATTAATTGCAGAATACGGAAAATGCCACGGAAATTTCTTTAATCGTTCTGAGCACTAATGTTGTTATACATAAAAAATGATTCCCATAAAACGGGTGGAACGTTCGGCTCGAACTATTATTATTTTTGTTACTCTTGGTTACAAACAATTGTTAAAAAAGTATTTTCGGTAAAACAAATGAACCTTTTGAGTAAAACGTCGTTTAATTCACATTATAAGAAATTTTCACTGAAAGTCCCTTATCAAATCATTTTCTGTTTTATTATAGTAAATTTGATAACGTTACAATTTTTGTAATTTGAATAATTTATCATAAAATTTTAATTATATATATATATATATGCCTGTATTTGGGATACAAGATTCGCATATTACTCAGTTTTTTTATGAATTCTTCTTTGCCAGTCTGAACAGAAGGGATTATGCATTATAAAGATCATTCGGACTTGGTTTACATTAAATATAATATTTATTTCATTATTGATGGTAATGAATCCTAATTACAGAACAATATTAGATTCCCACTGACAACACCCTAAAACTCAAAACTCCAAATGTACAAAAATTTGTCACAAAGCGTGACGGTACTTTGTATAGTATTATCCCTTTGAGGAGAGGTGATATATACACATGTACTTATTTAGAAAAAAAATTGATTTTTCCGTATCGTAGGCAATAAAAACTCTGAAATTATTTTTACTTATACGTCTTAGTGTTAAACAATAAAATTGAAAATTTTGGAAAATCATTATTGATACCTATATAAACCATATACATCTATATACACTACCTATGTATATATACTATATTGAATCCACCATTTTGAATTTTGATAATATGTTTTCGGGTTCGTAATGAGCGACCCTAAAAACACTTTAATTTTCATAAAAATCTATCGATGTTTAAAAAATTTGTCCGACATATTGAATCCGCCATTTTGAATGTTGAAAATATGACTGATGATTCGTAATCAGTTACTCACAAAAAATATATCTACGAGGAATGAGCAATGAAAATCATTTTGGAGTAGACATTTTTTATGAAACCTGTTCTCTTAAAATACTGCAAATTTAAACATAAATAAATCATACATAATTAATTAATAAAAAACACAATTTTTCAAGACTTCGGATTCACTTATCGTTATATATTTTTTATTATTTCCCGCATTAGAATATTTCAGCCTAGTATAAAAATCACATCAAAAATATCTCATCTTCAATATAGTGACAAATGATTTCAAAGAAAATTATTTAAGAAATTTTTCACTTAAGAAAAATATCAGAATAGAAGTTTTTAATATTATAGTGACAAATATTTTGAATATTTCAAAATAGTGGCTTCAAACTGTCGACTGAAGTCACATAAAAAAATGGATATACAGTATATACATACACGTGTTTAATTTACAAATTAGTACAAACTCAATAGATTTGTATGAAACTTATTACCCAGAGGTTTTTGGGGTCGATGGTTGCGAATCCGATGTCAGTTTAATATGGCGACTGATCACCACAAAATTCACTGCACAAGACTAAACATTCAATAGCATATATTCTTACACCACCATAAAAATTTCCGATTCCAAGATATTTATAGATATTTAATGGTATCCAAATGGCGGTTTTAGTTGCTAAACAACAACATAAAATGTTTTTAATACGCAACAAATTCTTTACGCCACTTTATAGTTTGTAACTATATACTCAATAACACGAAAAAATATCTTCCTTGCAATGTCAAACATCATTTTACAAAAGTAAACATTTACGAGCTCTACGTAAGGGAAGAAAATAAACTACTACAAATTAATGAAAACTTATGTCCTAGTCGATTAATCGATTTATTCAATCGACAACCTCAGTAATCAATCACATTAATACCGAAGCTCGTTTACATGGATCGGGCATTATTGGCAGGTAGAAGACGGAACGTTTCATCTGTTCCTTTTGTACATTCTTTCTTACTTATATACATAAACAAAAATCTCCGTTTCTGTACGCATTCGTTCGAGACAAATTTATTAAATTCGAAAAATGTATACAGAACCGTAAAGAACCTGCATCATCACTTGGGATACGCAATCCACGTCAAAAATTAATCCTTTTCCCCATCGATTATTATTTTCACTCGGACGTTTCTTCCCAGCGTCGGTCAACGTCGATCATCCGCAGCGTCCCCCAGGGGACATCGGCCGTCATTGTCGCCATTATCACCATCATCATTATCATCATCATCGCGTTCCTCGTGATGTCGATGGACGACGGCGGACGACATCCAGGTCGTTTTTCCTCTAGGAATCGTCGAACGTGATAAATATTTTGCTCTCATCCACGATGCGGTCTTCCGGTTTCGGAGCCGGAGATTCATGCGCCCGTATAGAGTGGAATCCGGTGGAAGAAGGAGTTTCGCGAAGAAGAAGAAGAAGAAGAAGAGCGGCTGCTATCCCGGGCTCACTGGGTTTCGCCAAGAAGACTTAACGGTAAATCCGCGGCCGTCGGCGTCCAATGAACCCACACTCGGTCGCGGGGCGAGACGAGGCGGGACGCAGGAACGGGGAGGTGAGCAAAGCACGTCCTTACCTTCCTTACCTCTTCCTCTCCGCGTGCCTCATCTCCCCTTGACTAGCCGCGAACTCGATCGTGGGCCTACTGTGAGACCAACACGAACGCAGACATGATCCTGCATTTTCAACCGTATACGCGCATATCTATATATATATATATATATATGTATATATACGTGCGTACGGGATGTTTATGTCGTAGTCGACTGGACCGACCGACGGCCAATTCCCACCTGGAAAAATGCGACTGGTATTACCACCGGAATAATGAGACTATATACTATCAACACTAGTGCGAGCCCTTATAGTAGTGTACTGGTGCAGTAGTCGCTCCAAACGCGTTTTAACGTTTGTCGTAGCGCCACTGCCAAGATCGCTGCTGCTTTGAATTTATTACGACGCCGCTATCCTAGTAGTGCACTAAGGTCGAGAGCAGCCCAACCGGTATGACTCTATGTGGCCGGGAGCGCCTTACTCCAAAAGCCGCTCCAAACTTGTACAAGATATTGCGTATATGCATATACGTAAAAAACCTTTCTCCGGCGACTTGCTTCGCAAATTATTACATCAGATAAACGTTACTGGATGTGCGAAATTTATATTCACATCCTTTCAGAAAAATTCAGTTTCAACTCTGGTACATGCTTTGACTGTATTGACAACCAATTGAAAATTCTCTATTTTTTGTTGATATCGTTTTTATAAAAAAACTGATAATAAGTATATTTGTTTTCATTAACTTTTCATTTATTGTACATGCTATATTTATGTATCTGTACCCTGGTAGAAAATTTGAACATTTTCTGCCCAATTACCGGCCAGTTTTTCTGTCAGCTGGCCATATACTGACCATCTTTTATGGTTTTCCTATATGTTTTCCTATGAATACGTAATGCTCAACTGCCCATATTTTGCCCATGAATAAATGGCCAAGAACTCGTGAAAACTATGGCCATTAATTGCGTGGTATTTTGGTTGGAATAAATAGTTCCTCTGCAACCGAGCAATTTGGTTAGTATACACTCAAAATAAAGTTTGGGGCGTATGGCGATATTGCTCAAATAAATTAATGATTTGCCATAATTGTTTAGTGTAAATGTGTATTTATTTTAGTTAGTCAAATCGAAGTTTGATTTGATGCAATTAAAAATTCATGAACGATGCTTCCACTCACTTCTAATAAGTCATGTTCGAAGGAACTGTATTAATGACAATGTCATCAATACGAATAAAATATTTATGTTTAAACGATATACATTAAATATTGTAAATAATATACAATAATAACATTCATTTTGCTGTAAAATCGTTTTAAATTGACCCATTTTCAACCATGCATTATATTATTAGAAATCTATTTTATTATTTAATTATACATCAGTTTTTAATTGAATTGAGGGCAAAGAAGAAATACATTCTAGGATTTAGGTTTATACGATTTAAAAATTGCAATTGTGTTTGACAGGCTAACCTCAAATCAAATATAGTTTTAGCGGACGCCAATCCATCAATTATGGCCAAATACTGCCCATTTTATGTTACATTTCGAGCTGGTTTCTGTAACAGATTATGGGCATCAATTCTGGCCATAAACTGAGCATTTTCTATACAGTTTCAAGCTGGTTTCTAATAACAGTTTATGGGCATAAATTATAGCGAATTCTTGGCCAGTGACCATTTCAGATGGCCACAATTTCTACCAGGGTACATTTATCCCAATAAACATTTGGAGACATAAATATCTAAAAGATATCTTTTAGACGTCTTTTTTTAAAAGGATATCTAAAAGACGTCTTTTGGAAAGATGTGTTGCATAAGACATCTAAAAGATGTCTTTTAGATATCTATTCGACATTTTTAAGATATCTTGCCAGGATCGCAAGATA
>JAPYZR010005470.1:0-13829 GCA_030522945.1 Trichopria nigra
TTTTGTAATTTTTACAATATACTTTCATGTTGGAATGCCTTTGTGACATAAAATATCGTGTCCATCTTGGGAGATTGTGATTATTTTGCAAAATAATCGTTTTGCAAAACTCCGCACGCGGGCAATAATGACGCGCTTATCTCCCTTGATGTACAATATACTATTATTACTGCCAGAAAGAACGACGATATAAACAATTTTCTTCTTTCGGTCCGGTTGTTGACCTGAGTTCTCGGCGGTACTACCTGTTTACGAAAATCAGCTATGTAACCGCCATGTGACTATATATATATATATATTCTTTTTTCTTCCTTCCTTTATTAATGAATTTCCATTCCTCCGTCTCTGCTTTAATTTTGCACACTTCTCTTTCTTCTTTCTTCTTACACTCGTCTTGCTTTCTTTCATATACATCTCATATTTTCTCCTGTACTTTTTATCCACTCTTCATACCCTACTTATATTCAGTTAAACATTGCACTTGAAAAAGTAGGAAACGTTCACTCTGATTGACTGGAGTTTTACTTTTAAAAGTTTTCAAAGTACATTGATCAAAAATGTACGTACTTTAAACTGTGAATAATATCTGCAATAAGTATAATTATTCCGATAAGAGTGTTATATAAGTGTATTGTTTTCAATAATGTTTCGCAGTTCCTTGGATTGGTGAAGCACCTCTTGAATAGTGTGCTAATTTAACTTCTCTTACGATCGATATGTTGAAATAGATATACAGGGCAGCAGAAGAACTATACTAAATTAAAGAACCGCATTGCATTGTGATTTTTGCGTATAATTTGACATTAATTAGAAGAACTTTGTATATTTTCTCGAATGGTTTCAAAGTATGCAACTTGAACATCGGTGATCGGTATATTCCGGAAATGTAAGCATCTCAAATAACTTATCGGATATATAATGATAAATTCGAATTCTGATTACATTTAATGAGAATATAGTGGCTTTTCATCACAGGCCTCTTCCACTGCCGGCATTGTCTTGTCAGGATACCTGTGCACTGTGCAGTCTACCATATAGACATAGTCGAAGAGGACAATGCCAATAGCAAATTGTCGTGTTCGATTTACACTCAACGCAAGTACGAGCAGTTCTGCTTGGTGGTCTGACCATTTACGAAACTCGCTTCGATTGCGGCAGTCATGGGAGAAATCCTATTAGGTACTCGAAACACTTCCTCTACTGATTTATGGCTGCTCTAATTGACAAAGTTAAAGAATGATAACCTGCATGTCGTTGATATTCTCTAAATCAATATATCGAGTAATTTTCTCCAAAAAATATTCCGATTTTAAATAACATTTAATTTCAAATTTAGTGGGACGATTCTTCGATCTGATTTTTTAATTTATTACGAGTCATCCATACATATGTATCAAAAATAGAATATAATTGTAAGTTGGCTAAGCTTAGATAACATTTTCAATTTCATTTAATACCAAAAAATTGATTAAAGGCACCAAATTTGCGAAGCCCTATTTAATTCATTAAAAAATGTATTGTCACTTATTAATTAACAAAAATTTGGTGTCATTGCAGAAATACGTCATTTGCATTTCTAACTTGAAATGGTACTTTATATTCGGATGGCATGGTTATTATTTCAAACGATGCAGGGCTTTGAAACTCTGCATTTATGTTACAAATGACATAACTGTTCCTCATGAAGGAAGAACCGTTTCATCAAAGTTATATCATTCGTGCAAATAACAGTTGACTATCATATTATCTTTCAAATTATCGACCCATGTGCTCACTATGATGCGTGAATTGCCAACGCTTTATTTGTATGAAATGTTTATCGCAAAACCAACGACGCGAGACGATGACGTTGCTGTACATATGAAAGTTAAAAATATTGTTGATATAAACTTTAAATACGTATGTATTCTATGGTACGTTTTATGAAAAAAGTTAATTCTTGAATCTGTCATATAAAGCATCAATCTTATTTTTACAAACTGAATAATCAGTAAATAAAAAAATAATTTCGTCCGTAAGAAAAAATAGTATCGGACGTGCAAAAAAACCATAAAAAAAACTATTCGAAAACTACGTGGAAACTATAATTTTCTATAGTTACCTATTGTTGTTTTGTTTGCATTATAGTATTTTTCATACGGGTAATCCTTCTTATTACATTTTTAATACGTTGGGCATGAAACACATGTAGAATATAATATACCCAGCAAACACAAGAAGTAACAATTATGTAATAAATATATCATGGTTATTTTTTAAATACATGTTACACAATTGTTACTTTGTGGTTGACTGGGTATAAATACCTGATATACGACACGTGCAACATTGCCATGTCAAACTTTTAATTAGGAATTAGTCGTATTAAGTATACGATATATAATATTTATGTAACTCTTCTTTATTTTCACATACATATATATATATATCTTTTCTCAATCGTTTCAAGTCTCAAAGAATGTAATAATTTACAAATGTTTTGTCCATTATTATGAATTGTATTTTTGTGTGATTTGGAGCGAAACAAAAGGCTTATTAATAAAATGTTTCCAATTATAATTTGTAAATTATGTACAAATTAATTACCAAAATTGGACAAAAGGACTTGTTATGAACGGTATAATTAAGGAAAATCTGAAATTTTTATTTCTTTTTGTTATTATTAATAAATAAACGGGCGATTAATTTTCGCTTTTTTCGTGTCGTTTTATGCATTTTTACGTACATTTAATTATCAGATTTACATTTTATTTTGTTGGTGAACAAATTCCAGCCCAGGCAAATAATATGAATGAGATGTAATAAGTGCACGCAAGTATATAATGTGAAGTATAACTTTCAGTAAATGTGTTTACCACAGATGAAATAATATGTAAATGAACGTCACGTGCGTAGTAATCTGCAAATGAATGAATTTTCTCTTAAAATGTTTTGCATGACTGAACATTTTTGCAGCTTCGAATTATGCTGAAAATAATAATAATTGGGCGCAGATTTACTGGCGAACGTACTTCGCGATTGGGATAAATTAATCTGTTTGTAAAAATTTTCGCTAAAATTAAAAATTAATTTATTACTTTGTAAGACGGTAATACAGCATGTCAGAGAGTAATCAACTCGTGAAACTTGTAGCATACTTCACCGCAGTCTTCAGGAAAATTATATATACTTCAGTCTCTAGGTATATTAGTACTTGAGTATTTTGGAAGTATAACCGAATATCGCTTGTATGGCAATGAAGTTTCATTTCAAAATTTGTATCGAACTTCCGTAAATTGGTATCCTATTCAATAATACTCAGTAGTAACTGTTTAATCCCTTCAACGAAACCTAAATTATTAGACTCAAGGAGCAAAGGCGAAGTTGAATCCCTGTTACAGGTAGTATAAACGAGCTTTCTTTTAAACAAAAGAGATTTTGAATTAAGTCGAAATTTATATATATGAAAACTGATTACGAATTTCAAGTAGTATATATACCGAGTCAATCTTTCATAAGTAATTCAATAGACGTCTTCGAGGTGAAGTTTACTTTTTTATACATTTAATGTTTACTTATCAATATTCAAGTGATTAAATCTAAAGATTTTAATTAATTTATATTATTGTTTCTTATATTTGATTATCATTTCTGTTACGAAATTTGTTAGTACTATAAGCAAATGCAAAATTACTTCTTTTCGTTTTTGCATATATATGTATATACTATATACGTATATGTTGAAAATATTCGCATGTTTCGTTGCTGACGAAGCTTACTTTCCACAACTTCGAAAAATATAAAAATGAAAACTTTTCTCAGAACAAGCTAATAGAACATTCATAAAGTACAAATTCAATAAAGAAACAGGCAAACGTTCTAAATCTATGCTCCTCGTTGTACTTGATGCACAACATCGACATGCCTTTCACGGAAAAGCTTGAAAACTTACTTCAAGATTTTTGAGCGTTAAGAACTATTTAAATTTTTGTTGACCTTTTCTCGTAGTGCTTTCCACTCCGCAAATCTTCCCGGTACTTACGTTTCCACCAAAGACGAATAACAGAATACAGTTTATTATGTCAACCACTTATATCAGAATTATCAAGTGTTGTCATATAACGACGTAAAATTCTGCAAGTCTCTTTCGTTGTAAAATGGTAAATTTTTTATTATTTTATAAATTCATGATAACTTTATAGGAGTTGAACTATAGACTTTAAATTTTACTTTGTGCAATCATTTTCTATAAATACAATAAAAGAATCTGGCTTCAATTAGCTTTTTGACAAATAAAAAAGAATTTTTTACCCTTACGGAATTGTACACCAAAAAATATTGTTCGGGGTCCTAAATGGCACCCAAGTCGGTGTAAACACTAAAAAACATTTTCGTTTTTTATTACATTTTTCGCAATTATAAACGATTTGTCTCTGTTGTATCTTTTTTAGACTTAAAAATTAATTCTACGGAATATGCCGATATTTTTATAACTTAAAACATTTGAATTTTGCTTTTTATAATTAAAGACATTCCAATTTTTGTTCATTCATCCATTGACGAAAATTGAGCGTCTCGACTCACGCAAAACCAATTTTTATTTACGTCTGTGTACATCTTCGGACGTTCAACGTACACCCATTATACATATACACAGTGGATGTTCTTGGACGTGCTATTTGGGTTTTCATGAATAAATCGATATGTACCGTGGAAGTGTTGATTAACACACTACCATATAAATGTATTCATTTTTTTACCCGGTAAATGCCTATAAATGTTTTTTTTTTTTTTGGTTTATTAATTGTTATTCTTTTTAGATTATTATTTTTATATTTTAAACAGCATTCTTCTTCCACACTGATATTTGGCCTTGCTTAAATGGAAGTTCTCCCATAATAGATACTTCAGTAGCTTAATGTAATGAGAAAAGATGGATATGCGAAAATATCTAGTTCATTCTGTTACGTTCAACAATTAACTAAACCAGCTTTACTGTTAAAAGAATACATCCCTACTGAATCCCCCTTTCTGTTTAAATTTGTCTGAACATTATAAAGTATCTCTAACGCTTTTACTTTTCTAGGGTTACATACTAAGTCATGAAATCATAAAAAATTACACATGATAATAATCGCACATGTTCTTTGAATTTTTCAATTACTCTAATTACAACAACAATTAATAATAGAGAGTTTAACACAACATCATTCTTCAAACCTTTATAACAATAGCGACTATTCATCAGACCATCGACTAATAGGTCGGTCGAACATTTGATATGCAGCATTAAGTATTCATGATGAATTGCATGTCGCATCTATATCTGTCTCCTGGAGAGTGATTGTTCACGTCGAATTGTCCATATATATTCTTGTTGACTATCTATTGATGAAAAATGGTTATAGAATTATGAAAATAACATTTTCGGAACATATGTGATGGTTTTTTATGAGAGTTTGACGTCAATGTAACAGTCTATTATTTCAGTATATCGTGTCAGTTTCTCATAAATTGAACATTATCATTCATTAGTCAAACATTCAAATGTTTGATAGGGATATAATAAAATACTTTTTATTTCGACCAGATTTCAACCTGATTCACCCTGATTATTGGATATCAATAGATTCATGCAGTTTAATCCGGAGGAATCAAGAAATCATCTCTGCGAATTTATGCGTTGTATAGTTCAGGTGCTGCTAAGAATACAAAAGCCTTTCACGCTTCGAATGACATCAAGTACGACGGTTTTCATATATTTTTATGCCCAGACTGAAACTTCTGCACAAATACAAAAGATAAAGACTCAAAAATGCCTTTTGACGATCGTGAATAAGGCGTCCTTGCTCACTAGTGGCCTTGGAAGATTGGTTGAAACCAGTCAAAGTGCAAAGAACGTTATCTTCGTGACCTTCCTCAGAGGATCTCTAATCATTTCTTCTTCGACACCTGAGTTAACGCAAGAGTGAGGGGCCGAAACGGTGTTTGGATTCTGCGCGTTGGAACGGATCACTTCCGAAGGGAAAACGCTCACGGCAACGGAAGGTCGAAACCCGCTGAATTTTCTGGGGACGACAGTGCGCCGACCGCCACCACGCGTCGTTGTTCTCGTTAGAGTTCGCTACGAAAAGTTAACGTGAAAATACGGAATTTATCGGGAACTTGGAACTCTAAGAAATGAAAAATTCAAAGCACACGAAACTAGCCTGATACTGTAAAAACAGTATTTTTACAACAAATACTATGTTACAACGTTGATATTCAAAGTTTTAAAGACATTTAAAAATTGTTGACCGGTAGAAAGTTAAAAAATATTTATTGAAATGATGTAACTTTAGAGTAATTAATAAAAAGGCTACATGACAATGGAATGTCATCAAAAGTACGTTGATAAAAAATGACCGGGGTCGAGGATGTACCGAGAAATTCGCAGGTGTCGAATGGAATACGCAATGCACCGAACTATATGATCGGAAAGAATATGTCATGAACATTGCGGGGGATAATCCCAGGAAGAAAATTGAGTCGACAATAAAAGAAAATGTTGTTCTTCTTCCAAATTAATCCCTCACTGAGCAGCCAGGAAAGGATAAGAGACAAAATGCCGAGCGAGCGAAGGTACGGAAAAGTTCGATCATCACGATCGCGCATTTTATATATGCGTTCGATTCCCGCCAACTGCGCAGATTATGCATATTCTCGTAGCGTGTACGGAGACAGGAAAGGGATTATTAGAAATAATAGCAAGGATATTCAAATGACGCTTCCATTATGGTCACTTAGATATATGCAATATATAGGTAGAGTCTTTCGTTATCATCATCCGAGATTTTCGGATTCTCCGCAATAATCCGATTCGCCTCTGGATTATACTGAACTTCATTTAAGGACAAGTCTTTATCACTTTTCTGATACTTTTCAAAAGCTTAGAGGACTTTGAAATTAAATTGCAGAACGACGCTTTTATTTCTTTTATTCAGTTTGATTGCCATCAAGTATATAAGCTTGCACGGGATTGAGATAATGCCATTAAGAGCAACGCATCCCGAAAAGCACGCATAGTTTTTAGTTGAGTATGGTGCACTTTGATAAAAAGTATGAACAAGATTTAGATTTTGATAAAAGCTGTGGAAAGGTCACTATTCAAAATTGGTACTTTAATAGTGATGATAAATTTTCTGCGAAATTAATTTTTTGGAACATTTAAAAGTTAGTTTTTAGGATAATTTTAAAGTTAATATTTTGTGGAATTTAAACTTACACTTATTAGGAAATGACAGTTGTAATACTGATTATGGTATAAAACATACGGCAGAAAATGAGGAGTAGGTTCTTCGATACATCATCAGAAGACAAAAGTTGAATTGAGATATTACGGATCGTTAAGATTTGATCAGTTTTTATCAACACATCAATTTTTCAAATGATTATTTTGATTTCTGTACTACATATTTATTTTACATTTGAAATATATAAATACTCATCAGACATTTTTTATATTTTCATTAGCTTGACTACTTCTGTTTTTCATTCTCATCAATCTTCGGTACGTACTCTTAAAATCTGCGATTTGTTTACATCCGGTTCGATAATGTTTTCTTTGTCGATGAACAAAATTTCATCGAAAGTATTATCCTACCGATAAGAATTTAAATATTTTAGAAATTATTTTAACATGTTTACCATTGAATATTATTTACTACATCGATATACGTATAGTAGTGATATTATTTTTATGCATTTGTTTTGACATGACATTTTTTTTTATTATTTTGTTTCTTTTCACGTGGAATAAGAAATTGAAATTGAGGTAATTCTAATTGAAACGCAATTTCTTTAAATGTTTGGATTGAAATTCGGTGTTCAGCTACGGCCTAATTTTAAAAATTTGTAAATTGATTGAAAGCACATTATCACATAGCAAAGGCTTCTTGTGCTTTATGTATAAAAAATGTATAACTTCGGCTTCTTAAAAAGTTAATAACATGGCAAGAAATGCAGCATAAGGAGGAATTAAGATTTCCTGCGATAATAAATCTGGCGCTAGATTTTTAAATTTCAAAACAGCGCGTAATACTGCAAGGTGCATATTAAATCACATTAAATTTCCTTAAATTCACGACTTTTACATTTCATAAAATTTATAATAAGTCGAAAAACAGATACAAAATATTCAAGTGTTGATTATCCTGCGATTTTATAAATTCGCTTCTTGACATATTTTAAAATTGTCGGCTTAGCCATTTTCGAATAAATGTACTAGTTATTAAGGGGTTTGGCCATTTTTCCGATAGAATATGTAGATTTCTAAATACGAAAAAGCTAGTGAGCAAACTTGCACGATTATTTAAATCATATATATAATCTTTTTTTTTTATATAATCTCAATTGTCTAAAAAACGGAGGACATAAAAAAGAAAATTTAAAAATGTATACAATTGCCTACAACGAAGGTTAATATCACTGATCATATTCAATAACTTTGTAATAAGTTTATTGCTATTCCTTATTTATTAGGGAATGTTAATCCTGAAATATAATGCGAATAAAAGAAAACGTAAAATTGTAATAAAGGAAGCATACGTTATAATTAATATGTATGAAATAATAATAAACACACTTGAATATTCTATTACTATATAATAGAATATTAACGTGGTGAGTGAGACTCTTGGATTCAATGAAACGCTTAATCCAACAGCCGCAATAAAATTGTCTTTGAATGAATAAATGTTTCATAGCAGTGAGAAAGAGTCATTCCTATTATATGTGATTGCAGAATTTTACGGTAGTTATATGTTTAATGAAAAATTTCGTTATTTAAATGTTTTTTCTGTAGTATTATGTAGCTAAAATATTTTGACATTCACATTTTTTGTAAGCAGTAATTCTTACTGATGTTATTTTAAAACTAAACAAGTATATATTTAAATACGACACACATTAATATGCGATTGAAGATAAAATTAAGAAATTGATTAAGTACCTGTAAAGAAAAATTATTCAACAGGTGCATAAAACAGTATAAAGGATGGTATAGAAACTCAGAAAGATAATTGGTGATTCTCTAGTTAATAGGCACTTTTGCATCGTTGCTTATTATGACTTTAGAAAATTTAGTCCACATAATTAATCTTATAATATTGCTTGCATGCCTGACAAAAGACTTTTGCATCATAATATTTTCAGAAAATAAAAATTTGATGAAAAATGTTGAGAAATTTTATCCTGGTTTCATCCATATTCCCACGGCTGTGATTAGATATGATCAAATCTCGAAGAACTGGAATAGCGCAAATATCGGCTATGTTTTAATCATAATCATAATTTTGTTTAGGTCTAATTTAATCTGGTAAATTAAACAACTATGTACATATTTATTAATATACTGGAATTAACTACTTTCTTTATTATAAATATTTCATAAAATAGTATATTACGATCCACTTTAGGGTAAGAATAAAGATCGAAGTATCAAAAAATTATTAGTATTGTAGACGTAATTAAAATTTTATCGATTTTCTGCCATTGTCTGAAGAACAAGTCGAAATATATATAAATCAAAAAGACTAGAAATCGGAGGTCATGGTGGCCCATAGAGTGAGTAGTACGTATTACAAACAGAGATATTAATCAATTGATGATGTCATCATACGTTCTATTAACTAAAATATTAACTTCATCGCTTGTTAAATCGCTTTTATAAATGTGATTTTATATTTATTTAAGTATTGAAAATTGCAGAAACAAAATATTCCACATAAAGTGCGAACGCATTTCTCACAATCACAGTTTTCGAGGTATTAAAAAACGTTTTATATCAAAACTTATTTCCGAATAAAATTAAGGTACATTTATAAGAAATGAGTAAATTTTTAAGGATATTTGCAACACAAATAATTTAGTGTATACAGAAAAACTTGCACCTACAATCTTATATCATTTATTCTTTTCGATAAAACATTTAGAGTTATACATATGAGTTTTCATTCAAGGTAACCGTAAATGCAAAAACATTGTCCTGCGATTTGTTACATAATTTAAAATTGATCTTTCAATTTAACTTACTAGAAATGATCAGATGTTGAACTCGATGAATCAAACAATAAAGAATGATAAAAAACAATTTTTTTGTGAAAAAATTTCGTGAAATGTGGACATTTACAGAAGGTAGAGGGCGTCATTTTTCACCTGTAGTAACTAAATCCAATACTTCAAATCAACCTGCAACATATGGAATCTATAATTGAATTATTTTCACGGCATTTATCAAAAAAAGCTACCAACTGGAGGGAACAATTACAGGGGACATTTTTTGAAACAAACGTTATCCTATTCGCATCTTGTGTTACCTGTATAACCATAAACTTAACAATCTTGTATTATTATGCTTATTTCACTGTGCTACATGCTAATGTCGGAGTTGTGCAATCCTCTATGCATGTGTTATTTCTTTGCATATACCCGTCATCTACATTCTACACGCGCCACGCCTATTAAATAGTACACGTATGCACAGTAGCGTGTAAATGGATATACACGAATATACCTATATGCGCAGTAGTAACCTGATGGTGGATAAATGTACTAATGCACGGAAGATTGGGGATAACGTGAAATAACACGCGGATAACTGTGGGTACGTCCAATGGGACATGGGACAGTACAATAAAAAAAACTCAATGTGCTAGCTAGACCTTTTTTGACTTTGTCTAGCATTACGAATCCAACGCATCTAATAGCAATAGTTATTTCTTTGCATTTTCGGTTAAAAAATGCTGAACATAATTTCATTACTATCAATAACCACATACATAGCCAAAATACATTTAAAACTTATTTATTTGAATAATGCATTTCTACATATTCTATGTAAATTTTTTATCAAATATATAGAGAGATAAAAACCACCATATATATGTCTTAGAAAAGTATATATATGCGAGGTTTATTATTATACTCTTATATTTTAATGGAAAAAATACACTAGACGTCTAGATGTTTTCCAAAACAAATTTTGAGTGCTTATTAAAAAAGTTAATTTTCACGATTTTTATTAGAAAATAAAATGGATTAATTTTTTGTTTGTTTGTTAGTCTTTTGTTTTTGTAACTTTACAGACAACAAAAATAATAATATTCATATAGTTATTATATATTGTGAATGTTAATTTTTTTTGAATATCCGGTATTTATTATAAAAAGTCATTTATTTTCGAATAAAATAATATTCGACTCACCGCTAAGTGAACTAAAGAATTTGAGAAATAAAAGTAGATTTATTTGTCTCATATATATATATGAGTTACTTTTTGCTTTTTATTCTTCCCTACCATTAAACTGCAGAATAAAACCGTTACGTTGCTGACTCATCTTTCATGGGTATTTAAACTTACTTTAATCGTCGCTTTAAAATTCAAAAGTAGATATACTTCGTGTCTATAGATAAGGTATCTCGCAAACAGCTGAACCTTCGTAAATGAAACTCGTTTTTTGGTCCTCATCAAATATCATCAAAGCTGCTGAATCGACAAAAAACCAGCTAAGAAGCACATTCGTCTAGCTTTCTGAAATGGCCTGTGCACCAAAATTGCATATTTAAGATATATTCAATAAAAGAATGCTGCTACGAAATGTTGATCTTCATTGAATTTAAATTAAACGTGAGAAATGTACTTTAATTTCAATACACAAAAGTACTATCTTCAGAGATTTTATTTATATGATTATTTTTATTGTTACACACACCTGCACATATATTATATATAGTCAAATAAGCTTTGATTGGCCTCAGTATATAAATATTTAATTACAAAAGATTAATATCATATACAAATACGGTCTAATTTTTCAGCTGAATTAAATTCTGGGCTATAATAACACAATCGAAAGACGTTAGTAAATTATAAATCCTAATTAAATTCCTGAAATTTAATCGTAATATATTGTATTTATTATTATTCCGCGGTATAAAATGTTCTCATAATAAAATAATTTAAATTTACAATATGTTCCAGATTTTCACGAAATGTATATCGTTTACAATTTATACTTTTTTTACAAGATTACTACTTATACTTTGTATTTCGAAATAACCATAATTTTAGGTCTAATTCGAACCGATTATAATAACCGTCGCGGAGGGGAAAATTCTACGTGGTCCTGCAATATTAGCTAATTCTGTTTAGTGCTTGCCATCTGAATTATCGATTTCACCGATTCTCAGGATTAGAAAAGTTCTATTATCTATTATGCGTCGCGCATTTTTTTATTCTCTTTGTTGCATTAAAATTTTGATAATTTTTCGTAAACATATACTTCCAACAAAAACTATTTAAAAAGAAAAGTAATATATACAACATTTTCTACATCGAATGATCAAAGGAAGCAATCTTGCGCACCGTGAACTGAAAAAAATTTGGTCAAAGTATAAATCTTTGTAAAATTGAGATTTAGAAAGGCGGAAAGTGTAAACACTAAATTTAAAGAGTTTGAAATCTGCGTTATTTCTACAATGTCGTTTACAGTTCATAAGAGCATGTAACAACGAATCACAAAAAAGTCTTCACCCTGTTTTACGGTGATTTTGGCAATTTATTACCAATTGACCAATTACAATTGGTATATATGTATGTGCATGCAGACTTTGTTTCAAATAAATTTGGCAATATAAGTAAACGTGGTAATCATTATACTTTAATTACTACGTTGTAAAATGTGTAAATCAATTAAGTACAATTTTTCAAATCGTTGTTTTTAAAAAATTTAGTTACAAATTTGTGCTTCTATTATATTCAATAATATCCATATGGAAGTAATTATTTATGGAAGTGCATATTTATATGTGTATATTACCCATAAATTACAAGTTAAAAAGAAAAGGTCATTTCCCCTGCTATCTCCGGTCGTCAACCCAATCAATCTGACGAGACTGACCCCTAATATTTTATTGTTTACGTCGTACACGCAGCCAGTTAAGATTTGGATATTTATTTCATTCTGAATGTTTTGGTACTTTGCTCATTATTATTGACTGAATATTAAGTTGGATTCTTAATATTGAATCCATTTCAAGTGAAAGTAAAAGTTTATTTTCGTTTTCACATAAACAGATTTCTCGACTTTTTGGTCAATCTGAAACAAACAACAATTATTAGATACTTGAAGCTTTTCCGTGTATTTTGATCGCTCACTCGTTAATATAAAGGTCTAAAATTATAAATTTTCACAAATTTGAAGGCGGATTGATATTTGCTGTCCAGTAATTTGTAAATTCAGAATGAATTTGTTCCAAAACAAATCATCGACTCTAACCGCTTACATATGCTTAAAAAGGTTACACAACTTAATTCGTTCACGTAAAGAATTTATTTTTATTTTGGGTTTCGTGGGGTCTAAAACGTGGACATTTGATTTAAAAAATTGGCATCATTTCTTACCTACTGTCAAAGTAAAATTTTAAATTGCACTTTGCCTTGCATACTTTGCAGCACATAATAACGTTGCATATAAATTCTATTAGTGACATACCTGATGGCTGTATGTATCAATAATTAGAGCCATTATTAGGACGACAGAATTTAGAGTCAATAAAGGTTCGTATAAGGTGTTTAATGTAATCACGACTGAACTAACATTGATTGTTCTACTGCGTTATTGTTGAAAAAAAAAACAAACAAAAAAATTGTTACTTTTATTATAGATAGTGATTTTTTTAAAGACCTTGTATTAAAAAAAAAAAACAATGCACGTACGATTATATATATCCATACATAATATGGAAATTCATACAAACTACTGTTGCCTGTTTAACTTCCTGTGTTTTAATCTGTATATTTCATGTTTATA
>JAPYZR010005471.1:0-12587 GCA_030522945.1 Trichopria nigra
ATAGATTTCCACCAAAAAATTCCCAAAATCGAAGAATCGGAAAAATTTTTGTTGGTGAATTCAATACTTCGCCCGCCTTGCGTCAGGCGAAGTAAAAACTTTCTTTTCGTGAAAATAATGTAAACACAATTTCTAAGCCAATCTTTATATTCACGTTACGAAACGTGACAACAAAGCCTCACTTTTCGCCCGAGTGCGCAATATACAATGGCATTTTTCCGCTGCTCTCGCTGCATCCAATTTCTCCATCAAGAATTATCATTTTTAGCACCATTGCATATATTGTTAAAAAAATGGAAAAAAACTGTACATTCGAAGGAAAATATAACAACAGCGCTTGGTGAAGGTTTTCCTTCCTGATGCTGCGCAAAGATTTACGTATCTTTGGAGAGATTTTACTGATTGCCGTGATTAGACAATCACGTCTCGGCCTGATTGTGGCTAGGCGGTGGACTGCAGAGTACTCTAGTGCGATAGACAGCTGCGATGATCGGCTTGAATAAGACCAGAGCTCCTCCAAAGAAGAAGGAAGCGAACACTAGGTTCCGGCCTACGTCGGTTCCTGGCCACCAGAAGCTGTAGGTTCCGGTAATGACAGCGGCCAGCAGCAAAATAGTGATGCAGATACCACCGAAGGCGTGGCAAACCTTAATGAGCACCGGCTTGATCCGTGGGTAAAACCATCGGGTATTGTTGGCTATGATGCCGAACGACGCCACTATTGCCGTGAGAATCAACGTGGACAAGCCCAGTTTGGCGTGGTTCGTGTAAAAATGCGGTCTGCCGTGCTCGTTCTTGTTGACGATGATGATGATGAAGCCGATCAGGAGCAGACTTAGACCAACCGTGTGGAGGATCCAATGCAACGTCACTCGCTTCAACCTTTTGATCTTCCAGGACAGGAAAGCCTCACCGGAAATCGAGAATACCGCTTCCGTCACCAATAAGCCAGCCTGTGAACATAATCGAGTTTTCAGTTAGACAATCAAATAGGAAATGTAGAAAAAATAGAAAATGAGTCTCATTTTTAATCATTAAAAATCGTTTCACGTGTTTCAGCGTTTTTTTTTTAATATCGATATAGTGTTCGAAATATTCCACTGTTTCCATACTTTTCGGACACCCTCTATATATGTACATAATACTATATAATTATATATTCTCAAATTATAACAGTTTAGAATTAAACATTTTACATCCGAAAGTTTTGAAATCGAAAAAAGTATATTACTTTTGTAAATGTTTTTGTGCGTTTGACATTGTTACTAATATTTGATAGTTAAATAATTGTCAGTTTTCTGTATGTAAAATTAAAACATATACATAGGTACATTATGATTTTATGAGAAAAACGTAGTATTTTTACTAGAATAATAAGTTTGGAAAATAAAATAGCCATTTTTTTCAGCAACCATTATTTTAAAAACATTATACAAGGTGTCCCAGAACTGGAGGATAAAAGGATAAGTTTCAGGATAAAGTTTCTTCGTGAAATTTGAAATCAAAAAGTCCTTTACCAAAATTCGATCCGACGCATAGAATTTGAATGGCAAGCAATTGAAGTTTGGAAAAAAAATTACTGTTTTTGCAATAACTCGGCTCATTTTCAACCTACATTAACGAGTGAGGGCGCATTTTAACGATTTTTTCAATCCCAACAATTTCCCTTTACGAGAATATTATCTGAGATGAATATCTCGCTAGTTATGGCCTCATAAAGAGATAAAACTGCCTTTTATTGCGGTTTTTCGCGTCTAACTCATTCCGGTAAATAGCTAGCGAAATATCATATAAACAAAGTTGTAGAGCTTAAAAAGACGAAGAATTTACACCTTTACATGTATCGTTTCGATAAAAATTGAGTCCGTGGGGAGACGTTAAATCTTAAAAAATTGACGAAAAACGGATTTGACATTGATGGAGCGCGTTTTTCACTAATTTTTATATGCAACCCGGGCGTAAAATTACCATTTCACGCCCTAGGTGTATAAACTACTATTTCAATTATGTTGATTTTGTATCATCGATTCTATTATTCAAAATCGTCTCGTTGAATGAATCTTTTGTTGGTTATGTATTTATAGAGAGCTCGTTTGCCATAGATGAATTTGTCGATCACTATTAGCAGGTTAATATAGAGAAACGAAATCATGCTTGATCAAATCGAGGTAAATCGAAATCCCGACACAAATTGCTGTTTCAACCAATAACATCATGATTTGATACGATGATAGGCTTGCTTTATACGATAATGGGGTTTCGAAGCGTATTCGATGTTGCGACATTTACGTAACGAATGCATTGGTTTAGAATAATAAAATTAATGAGAGTTGGGAATTATTTCAAGTAAATATTACTTAATCAAAAATTTATCAATTTATTCAAAATTTATTAAAAAATGCAATTAAAAAAAGTAATTAAAATGTTTTATTTGTTATTTTTGTATAGTATATGTATACAGTAAATTTATGTAGTAAATATATTATTTATGTATATATATATGTTATACAGGGTGCGACCCATTTTAACTTAGACAATAAAATATCTCAAAAAGTAAGCGTTGCCTGAGAAAAAATTTCAGATAAAAGTTGTATGGTTGAAAGGGGGCCAAATGATGGTGACCTCGATTTTGACCTTAACGACCATTTTCAAAGGCATTTGAAGGTCATCTTCGTTTTTTTTTTTTTTTGGTCACAAAGAAGGTAAAATTTGCGAAAATTGTTAAATTATGGATGTTAGCTCGGCACAGAGGTGGGAAACAGCAAACTGTTTTGGAAGAAAGATGTCAGGAATGGACAGAGCCACATTTTGGTACCAGCCACCTTGATATTGGACTAGATTTTTAATCTTATTCAACAATTTTCACAAATTTCACCTTCATTAGACCTTGCAATGACCTTGTTGAAAATATCGTATAAATATCGTTTTGAACATGAAATTTCCCGCTCTTTCCGAATCCATGAAAAAAAATATGTGTTCCCATAAGAAAAAACGAAGAGGACCTTCAAATGACTTTGAAAATGGTCGTCAAGGTCAAGATCGAGGTCACCATCATTTGGCCCCCTTTCAACCATACAACTTTTATCTGAAATTTTTTCTCGGGCAACGCTTACTTTTTGAGATATTTTACTGTCAAAGTTAAAATGGGTCACCCTGTATATGTTGTGATGGTTTGCCCAATTTAGTATTGCCCAAATGCCCACGTTGGGCGCCATGTAGCATTTTTATAGGACTTTCATGGGGCAAACGTGGCTCAAACGTGGGCAAAAGTAAATTAAGAAAGAGAAATTAAGAAAGAGATAAGAAAGAAATAAAGGAAAATTAAAATAAGTTCCGTTATACTGGCATGGACGCAAACTATTTTGAAAATTTAAAATTTAAAAGGTTAAGAAGCGGAAAAAAAGTAAATATTGATAGAAAAATAATATAGGTAATTATATGCTCGTCTCACCGAAAGGTAAAACATTGGTATTTGGAATAAATATTGAAAATAAATTAATTGTACATATTTTTTTTTTTTTAAATAATTGTACATATTAATTGTAGATAATTGAAAATTGAAATGGTATATAATGTGTAGTAAATCAATTGTATATAATTTGAAATAGGTTTTAATTGTACATTATAGGATATTTTGTGAAGTTATTTATTCATTTATTTATTTATTCGTTAGTTATTTTGTTTTATTAAATATAAAATATTAATCATAAACTTGGTTTATTTATTTCTTGACTTTCTGCAAGGTGTCCGAATGCTGATTGGCTACATTGCATTGGTTGATTCTTCTCTCAATTTTATGTAAAAACGCCCAGTACAAAAATTTGCTTTGATTTCTACTGCATACAGAAATATTTTTAGTTGACCCTTGCGAACTATGCTAATACAATGGCACGAGGGGCCAATTCCTAAATCGATGAGGTATGTTCGAGGATGGCCCTTCATTATACTGTTAAACCGTTGCCGTGACATCTTACATATTTATCGTTTTTCAAACAACATTAAACATTTGCATACAAACAAAAATAATTTGTAATTGTATTATAAATATATTTAACATAATTTTACGTCATATTTAGTAAACTTCAAATTTGCATCAATAGCCGTACGCAGATAATAGATGCACGAATACTCGTTCTATAATGCAATGCATCGACGCTTTTCGCTCTAAAATCAATAAATTTCACTACGAGGTTAGTGGCACAGTTATCACGTGTATCAAAGTGGTTTTCGTATATGGATTTGCCATCAAGCACATGCAACCAATTGCTTGACCGGGCATTATGTGAAAATTCATTTTTTTAATACCTTTCTTGCCTTTCTTCTCGTCTATATTTTGCAACGATGGAGAATCGTT
This sequence comes from Trichopria nigra, assembly GCA_030522945.1. NCBI lineage: Eukaryota > Metazoa > Arthropoda > Insecta > Hymenoptera > Diapriidae > Trichopria > Trichopria nigra. Next base: position 4,355 of record JAPYZR010005471.1, read on the forward strand.
GGGATGTCGAAATCGTATATGCTAATTTCGGTGCGTTTTTTTCCCCTGATCATATTATAAGAATCGGCAAATAGTATGGAAAACGACAGGAAAAGGACAAAATCGAAGAACAATATGTGAAGGTGTACATTACAAAGGAAAAAAAGAAACATAATGTTTAATGATGTATTCATGTGTCATGCGAATGAATGATTTTGCCGGTAGTAATTGCAAGATACGTATCTATTCGCGAGTGGAGTCTGTGAACAAGGCGAAGGAAATAAAAATGTTTCCAATTGTGCTCTTAAGAAACATGGAGACTCATTAATACCATCTTCATATATATTATTAAAGTAATCATTCTTTTTTTTTTTAATAATTTTGAATAACAATAATAAAATATTGAAAGACCAAACGTTAAGAAAAAAATCACAGTAGATTAGGTTAGGTTAGAAGAAATTAATGATCATTAAAAATTAGAATCAGAATTAAGAATTAATGAATTATTTGTCAGTAATGATATTGCCATTGACGATAATGTCGTTATATGATTTGAACTTCGTAACGTATCGTGAGAGGCAGCAGCATCTCTTGATTTCGCTACTCCACAATTAAATATAACAAATGAACAAGAATTAAGACAATAAAACTGTACATATGGAAAATTGACATAATTGCTAATAACATTAAGAAACACGAGATAAAATAATGAAAAAATAGACAAAAATTACTTTTACAGAACAATTGGCATGGAATAAAAATAAAAATGTTTCGCTGTCAACTCGGACATTTACGTTGATATAGTAGAAATGTTTTAATTATATATAATTTGTATTGCATGTATAATATATTTTATATAATGTTTTGTATATATATATGTGTGTGTGTGTGTGTGTGTGTGCATATCTAAACTATAATACATATATGTATGTATTTATGTTATTGTGAAACGATTGCATTAAGAGGCAAAACAAAGGATAATTCGCGATTCATTCACATGACGTAAAAAAGCATAAATATAATCGACACGAGTAACTCACGCCGAGGGCCATGCAGATCGGATGTGCCGAGAAGAACTCCAGCTCTTGAAAGGCGAGTCCTACGATGTATAAAACTGGCAGTAAGATGAGCAGATGGGTGACCACCGATGAGATAAGGGTCAAGACGCTAGGTGGCCCCTTGCCACCACTGGAATGTTCGGTCTTCATATCGGCGACGGGCGTTGACTAGGGGACTTCTCTTACCGCACGCTCCGCTGCAGCTGCAAAACGTCAATAAGACTTAGAAATTCCATTCATTTAGTATCTTTACGTAATCCCGAGGATTGAGAATGCTCGGACCGTGATTCATCAAATAATTGCGCGGCGGAATACCTTATTCCATGCTCGCGGACATATGAGGCGAGTGCGTATTTATCATTACTCATCCGTTTGGTTTTTACTCGCAGTTTCAGCGGCTGCGCTTCTACTGGCATGGAAACACCTCGGGGAAATAATTTTTCCGATTACAATACATTTTCATTATTCTATATTTTCAATCTTTTCTTAACGATCGTGCCAATTTTTGGGTGGAATTTCGAGTAATAAGTAGTACAAAAGTAGAACAACGAAAAAAATTAAAGATTTTCCGCCATTTTTAATTTTAAAGTGTTATTGAAAGTATAAACATTAGAAATAGACTGAAAGCAATAAAAATTGTAAGGAATAATTGCATAGAATTTAGTAAACAATTTACATTCGATTTTTAAATTCGCCATTTTTAAATTTAAAAAAGCATAAATTGTCCACGTCTATGCGGATAAAAAAAACAACAAAATGTTGCAAGTAAAATTTGTAGGGAGTGTAGTAACTATTTAACCATTTATTGACAACCACCATCGAATAAGTGACATATTTCAGTGTGGCATAATGCGCCATTTTGAATCGCGAAATTCGTTCATTGATAACCACACATACCTACCGTATTAAGAACTAGTAATATCCTCTTAAAATTATCTTATTAACGATTCTCAACATTTTATTTAATATATTTTTTCCAAATCATTCAAATGAAAAAAAAAAAAAAAAAAAAAGATTCCATTGTAACCGTAATGTACAAAAATGTGTATCAAGGATGACAATATTAATTTTTTCACCTAAAAGGGAAAATGGCTTGAAATCATTCACCTCTCCAAGGTGACACTCGCGCGAGACACAGCTATTAAGAAATATTGCGTGCTACAATTATGGCATTAGTATACACTTTCTCTTTCAACTGAAATTGGCATGTGGCTTTATTTACGTTTATTTTCGGTTAACAATAGAAATTGAAAAACTAATGAGAGAAAAGAAAAATGAAAATCTTCAAAATTCTAAAGTAGGCAAATTTGAAATAATTAAATAAATATTCTAAGAGTATATAAAAACGTGCACCCTCTACTATTATTGTTCATAATTTCAACAAAAAGAGTGAAATTTGTCTGTGACGTATACTCTCAGTTTCTTAGAGCGAAATTTCACTCTTTAAGAATTACATTTCACTCTATCTGTAGTATAAATTCTCCGACTGACTCCAAAATAGAGTGAAATATTACTCTGAAATATTGTTTAAATTAAATTAGAAATTAAAAAAATTAAAAGAAAATTAAAATCATTTTAATAAAATGGCTCATTTTTACGCTTTGTAGAATGAAATTTCACTCCAAGACTATTAGAAAGCAATCATTTTTTTATTCCGATGGAAAATCATTATCACTTAGAAATTGATCAAAAGTGGTAAATTTCTTATCTTCTTCAATTTTTTATATTTTCATTTGAAAATATTTACAGACTCGAATTCATCATTATGGATTTTTTATTCACCAATTTTTGTATCCATTAATATTAAATTTTACCATTATATTTATACAATGGATATTATATATACATTTTTTTTTTTATTATAATTATAATGAAATTATTAATATTTTATCCATTAATATAAAACGCATGATAATTTAGAACTGACAGTTATTATTTACTCTTTTGAACTTCTCTCCAAATGTCTTGGAGTGAAAATTCACTCTTAAAGAGTGAAAATTCAGCCACTTATCAATGCAGTGATTTTTCAATCTCTAAGAGTGATATTTCACACTTTCTGAAGGGAAATTTTACTACATTTTGGAGTGAGACGGAAAATTTACAGTCTACAAAGAGAGAAATTTCACTCCAAGAATTTTACAAGAAGTTTGCAAAGAAAAGAAGAAACAATAATAATCAAGTACATTGTCTACGTGTCAATAATGATGTATAAAGTTTAGAATTAATTGTTGTTATTTTTAACGACAAAGAATCTATTGATTCATAAATATTAATGATGCAAGTTCATCGCTTACACAACATTAATAAATGATATCGTTAATAATGTATGCAGATGTATTATGGCTGCAAAATCCAATTTGAATAAATGCACATTCCGCACTAGTATATATGCGCACTTTGGCGTTGCAAAACATTGTAATGGAATTCGGAAGTAAGTATTATGTTCTCGAGAAATAATCACTTCTTTCATAATATCTCAAGACATTAAACTATACATAATTATATGAATACAAATGTCAAAAACCTAATCAATCCATTTGTCAAATTTCCCTATATCATATACATTTAATGTTCACCTTCTCACCATAATAATCACAACATCCAGCCACATATCTTAGTATTTGTTCAAAATAAAAATTAATATGAAATTTCAGTGAATTCCACAGAAAAATATTTTGATAAATATTCAATAGTACGACAATATGAAGTTTGTATAAAATTTTTTATTTTGTTAAACATGTATAATAAGACATAATACTTTACACAACTTGAAATGTGATCTCTCCCGCACTATTTGCGCGAAAAATAAGATTCCCTGATATTCCATTTTAAAAAAATGCTATTCGTCCGGTATAAATATGATATTTTTAGAAAAAAAGAACATCAAATAAATATAAATCATTTTTCATTTTTTAAAATTAATATAATTATTATAATAAGGCAGCAATAAAAGAAGCAATTATTTAATATTATCCAATACATTCACCCCTATCTGATGTCATTAAATTTGAATTGCGGTTAGAAAGCGTAACAATTACACGACATTTCTAACACCATAATTGTACATTGTGCTCGTCTTAATTCTTTTAATTATTCACTTTTTTATATATTCTAGCCTATTACATTTTAGACTGGCAAAATTTACGAATGGCATTTTCATTTAAAGACAAAGAAACGAATCTTGACACTTAATTTCTTTTCGAAATGGATTTACCTTCAAAGAATAACATTCTTCTTTCAAGTCGAAAACAAAAAGGAACTCTAAAATAACATATATAATATAAATAACATATATACATATATACATGATATATTTTTCTGTATAACACATTACAATATAACAATAAATTAGAATATACAAAAACTGTCAGTTTACCATACATCAAAGGTCTATCAGAAACATTAAAAAGTTCACTACAAAAAAATAATATACGTATTGTACATATAAACATATCAATACAAACATTTGTGGTATCAAGCCGTTAAAGGATAAATTAGACAAACATCACCTTAAAAATGTTGTTTATCAAATACATTGCATACAATATGCAACGCAGTTTATATATAGGAGAAACAAAAAGATTGCTGAAAAATAGAATGAATGAACACAAACGAAATATTTTAGGAGATGAAAAAAATTATACAGGATTAACCAGTACACATCATCAATTTGTCGTCAATTTCCAGGTCATCAATTTGATTATGAAAACGTCAAAATTTTAGCTACAGAAGGCAATACATACAAAAGATTACATTTAGAAAACTACTACATTAAGAAGAACAACAATGCAATCAACATTAAATTTGAAAAATCCAGATTACCCGATATATTAAGTTTATTACAATTTAAAATTTTTAAATTTTCTATACCATCACATCAATTCTGTTTGTTTTCTTATATAACGCGCAACAAGGGCAACAAGTGTTTGTTTACAATTGTATAAATAGTGTTGGACATTATTTTCTTTCGCAGTTATAATATACATATAGATAGTTCACGATGTAATAGAAGAGATATTTTTGTGGCATTTAAGGTATTTTTATTTGAATGTTTATTACATATTTATTAGGTGTTGTAACCATTTAAAAATATTGTATTTATATCATTTTTGTATATTTATTTTCATATTTTCAATAAATCTGAAGAGGGTCACAATGATGACCGAAACGTATAAATGTTGATCACATCGTATCAAGTTTAATATCTTTAAATAAAGAAATTATTAAAATATTTATATTAGTTATAAAAAGGAACTCTATTTATACTGAACAAAAGTGTTGCTGCATAATTTCTACACACGAGCGTGTATATGTATTGCATGGAAGAAAACATAAATTAAATGAATGACACAATGATGTGAAATTATTTAAAATATTTCTTAGAAAAAATTTGCATCTTAATACTTGAGATCGGAAGCAAGGCTGAACTGAAGACTGTTCTTTTCATGTCGGTTGTCAGTCTCGTTCTTGCTCGTCGTTCGTCCGCAAATAAATACAATGCTGCGTTATGTTTTGTAAACATACAAGAGCACTGTAAATGTTTCAACTGTACAATTATAGTGTACTCGCGTTAATTAGGTTCAATAAACTCAATGTAAACAGGGAAAGTAGCTGATTACATCAACACGTTGGCTTTCGTCAATTTTAATAATCACATAATTACACATTCATCAAATGTACTCAAATGTATTTGAACGAACATCCTCAGAATCAGAGAGAAAAAATGTCGTATATTTTTGTTTCACTTTTACACGAGACGAATTATTTAATTTCATATATAGGCCGAAATTACGTTTCTAATTCATCAACCGGCAATTGTCGTTTTTCGGCATTTGCTCATCTCAGAAAATTGAATGAATGAAAATTACGTTTTTAAGGTTATATTTTCAATATTGAAAATGTAAAATTTCACCTTGTAGATTATTATAATAAAGATATTAATTTTCAAGTTACCTCCCAAAGTGATTTTTACACTTTTTATTTTATTTTATTATGAAAAGTATATTTTAGATCAATTTTTGCATGAAACGAAGTGAAATGTTATTTTATTATCTTTCTTTGGTATTTATTTATTTTAAAGTTTTTTGTTTAGATGTTCACGTGTCTAATGTCACAAAAATATTTCGAAAATGTATACATGCAGGGTTGCGTTCCTCATAATTAATTAATTAAGTTTTAACTTAACTTGGTTATTTTGTTCCCTTAACTTTTTAACTATAAGTATAACTGTATTATCTTTTAGTTGTTCAATTTTAATTTTAACTTTTTCTTTTAAAGTTAATTTTATTTCGGTTTGATAATCCCTGTTGACTTTTAAAAAATATAATGAATGCGAAGATCAAAAAATTAAATTAAAATGAGTAAAATCAAAACATTTTTTTCATTTTTCATTAATGCAATAATTTTGTTTACAAATAGTTTTAAAAGTTTACGGACATTTTACGTAAGTTATAACTCAATTAAGTTTTAGTCGGTTTTATAAAGTACGAAATTCCGCGTATTTTCAATATTTGTTTATAACTATAACGTATAATAAATTTCATTTAATAAAATGAAACAAGATATAAGATTTTTTCTGATTGGTCAATTTTAAAAAACCAATTGCTGTTTGATTCGATGTGAAATCACGCGTATTTTGAGTGTTTGCGTATATGATTTTGTTGTAATTTGTATATGTAATCAATTGTAATGATACATTTCATTTAATGGATTAAGCAATATATCAAATTTTTCAAGGCCTTCTCATTCTTTTGTTATAATCGGGGATCTCTAGACTTGTAATTATCAACTTTTGAAAACCGATGACAGTTTTATGTGGTATATATCGATAAACTAAGAAATATACATTTTTTTTTTAATTTTAGCATATTAAGTTGTTGAAGATTGTGGATAGCTCGACTTCTAATTGGTTGGTTTTAAATCAAGATGACTAATTGATTCGGCATGCATTTCCGAGTATTTTGAGTACTCATTAGTCATTTTCCTCAAAAAAACTTAGAAATATACAATTTTTAACATGTTATTACATTATTTTGTTAAAGATTGCGAATATCTCGAATTCTAATTTGTCAATTTAAAAAAATCGAAAACTTTCGGATTTTGTTTTTCGTAATGATATTTTTTGACCTTTCTCTCGTTGGAAAATATCTGAATCATTTCACTTTTTCAATTCAGCATAAATAACACTATTATACATACTGAAATAAAAAATGATAATTAATTTATTTTTATAAGATTCCTAAAAAGTAAATTTTCCAACAATTCACTCTCATGTAGTCTGCCTCAATTAAGATCAAAAATAGACGGAAAACCTCAAGTATACGTGATGTCCTTTTTTTGATTGACATATATTCCTTTTATAAGTCGTATAATTTACAAAGGTCACAATCAGGAAAACTGAAAGATTCAGGACAAAAATTAAACGAAACGCTTCAAGGATTTCAACGAGGACTTATTCTTAGAAAAATTGTCACCAATTGCTTGACGGTTTGAAATAAAATCAGAGCACTCTATTCACTTTTAACTCTTCCAAAAGTTTCGTTACAAGAAAGTGAAAAGTTTACTTTCATGTAAACATTTTTTTTTAATTTTACGTTTTTTGTTAGATTTATTTTTACTTCATTTATTAGATCGACCATTTCCATTTTAAGATAATTAAAACAACGTTGCATAAGTGTTACATTGTTGTTACATATAGTAGTTATAATTCATCATATTTGAGCTGGATTTTCATCCGAAGATTTCATTTCACGAAACAATCGTTAATTCGATTACAAACTAAATTCATGTTGAAAAGTATAATTATGCAAATTAAGCAAATTTTCATTAATGTTCAAAAAATATTCAAAACATCATACTATTTACGGAACTCGTACAGAATTCTTTATAGATTCGAAAGTACTGTAATGATAGATTCTTTCAACGTATCATCAGATACTCGTATTGTCTGGAATGTGTCAATATCTTTCACCACATCAACGATTATATAATCAATGTATAATATCTCTTCCAAAATAAGTTCTTTCTTATAAGTTCCCGTCGAGGAATTTAATCTATTTTCAAGTACATTTTAATATTGGATTAAATTGAATTAACCATATTGTCGCGTTTTCCTTATGTACCGGAGCCGCGAACGATGCCGGAACCAGCTCGACAGAGCCAGGAATGAAGGTGACAAAAAAAGAGGCGAAGATGGT
>JAPYZR010005472.1:0-10787 GCA_030522945.1 Trichopria nigra
GTGTTGGCACTTGTACATTGATATACTATTCGTTCATTACTAATTTATAAATTTATTGAGTGTCTAAAACGAATTTTTTGCTATAGGGCCCCCGGTGGCACCCATGCGCTATTCTTCCCTGGCGCGGAGACTTTACGGTGCTACTTTACCGTGCTAGTTTCACTGTCATTGCATTTGTTCAATTCCACCATTGTTCGTATTTTGTTTTGTTCGTTTAGTCATTTTGATTGCTCAACTTGTTTTTTTTTTTTTGCTGCTTATGTTTAACCAAACGTAATGAACAAGCGAGTAAACGGAATAGTAAACCAAAATAATTAATACAAAAAACAATAAGACGGAAAAATTCAAATATATAAAGAGATTCATGTCTAAACGTTTGTAGTAATCAGTAAAATAAGTCAATTTAGTAATCCGTAAAATAACAATGAGACATTAAATAATAACAATTTATTGATTTGGTTCGCTTTGTTTATTTATTACTGTTTGTTTGATTACTTCTTGTTCGTTTGTTGTTTTTTTTTTGTTCGTTTATTATTCATGTTTGTTTAATTTCTCATTATTTCATTTTGTTTATACTTTATTAGTCATTTCTTTTTGTTACATTTGTTACCTTTATTGATATCATTTGTTTTGTTTATTATATTTGTTCACTTTCTATTTTATTCATTTCATTCCTATTGTTCATTCCTACTGTTCATTTTTTGGTTTTGTTTTGTTTTGTTTGCTTGTTCATTGTTTTGATACGATTTTTTTTTTTTGCTGATTATGTTTTACCAAACAAAAGAAGAATAAAACAAAATAAAAAAAGAACAAAAGATGTATTTAACGAAAGTAACAAACAAATAGTAAACGATGCAAATAACTATAAACAAATACATAAATAAATAAAACAGATGGAAAGATTCGAATAATGACATTAGTGCCTAAACGTATTTATTTAGTAATATCGGTAAAGTAACAATGGGATAGTAAATAATAAAAATGTATTGATTCAGTTCGCTTTATTTCTTTATTACATTTATTTATTTCTTCTTTCTTTTACGTATGTCGTTTTGTGTGATATGTTTTGATTACTCCTTGTTCGTTTCTTTTTTTTTAGTTCGCTGCATTTGTTGCCGTTGTTCAATTTCTCATTTTGTCGTTTTGTTTATACGTGATTTGTGTCGTTTTGTTTACATTTTATTTGTGACGTTTGTTTGTTTTTGTTTCTTACATTCGTTACGTTCACTTTCCTTCATTGTTGTTGTGTTTTTTATCATATTCGTTCAGTTTCCGTTTTATTAATTTCATTCGTGCCTTTTGTTTGTTTTCTTAATTCCGTTAAATTTTTTGTTTCAATTCGTATTTCATTAATTTAATTTTGTTTATTCGTTTTGTTGGTTTTATTCCTTACGCCTATTTAGCTTGTTTTGCTTGTCTTATTATCTTGTTTACTTTATCTATCTCGTTCATCATATTATACTATGTTACTTATCTCGGTTATCTAATTTCTATCAAGATTTCGACACATTTTTAAATTGAGTTTTTTGTTGTTGTTATTTTCATAATAATTAATAATAGTTAATTTTTTTATAATTATAATTAATTTAATGTTTATAAAATATTATAAAATATAAAATATAAAATATAAAACAATTAAATTAATTGTTTATAATTATTTGTTGAATGACTTTATTAAGATATTAAAAATTCATAAAACTTTTTTTGTTTTTTTTTTCACGTTTTCATGTTAAAAAAACATGAAAACGCGGAAAATTCATAGAAATACTAATAAAATCATTGCTGTTTGATTATCGAACGTTTCAACTTAGACTTCGCGCAACTATTAAATAAGGATGCAAATAGTGTCACCTCATATAAATTGTCTGACAAGGGTCATACATTTTTTATATGTCTGTGCAAGGCAGGTAAACTGATCTATCATTTTCTTACTTCAATAAACCAGGTTCTTGATATACTTAATAAAACAAAAAACAAAAAAAAGACATAAATTCCATTCTCAATTTATTAAAAATTATTGAATGTTAAAAATTTATCTCACTCAATTCAAATCTAAATCAAAAACAAAATCAAAATATCTCCATTAAATTTATTATATTTATTGTATTAGTGAAACAGTTAAAAATTATATAAAAAAATCATGTCTTTCATTGCACGTTCAAAAATAACTCCACAAAATTAAACTTGTGGCGCCATCGAACGATCCGACGAATAAATCACGTTTGATCGTTTTCCATTCACCGGCGCGTAATTCTTGTCTTCGATCATCTGGAAAAACGAAACTCTTTACTCTTGATTCATTACATAAAATAAAATATGTATATATATGCGTGAGTGTGTAAAACCGAAATAAAACACAAAAAACTGTCGAAAAGGAGAGTAACCAAGAGATCATTTTTTTTCCACTTAAAAAAAAAAATAAACAAACCAAAAAAAAGAAACAAATCTCAACTCTACATCTGTTCGAAATACCGTAATTGTATCGATCGTTCGTAATCTTTGACGCGCATAAATCGATATGGAAAAGAGGAAAGGAACGATAAGACTCCCATTTTATTATCAATACCGCGATGATGATAATTCGCGCTTCTAACACGATCATACATATTCTCTACTGCGAGTTAACAATAATTCAGATAATTCATCAGTCGCGAAGGACGCAATAGTTATATTATTGAGTCACTCGGCATCGTTGCGTTATGTTTAAAAAAAAAAAAAAAAAAAAAAGATTAATGATATGTGCCAGCGCTAAGCAATAGTTGCGGAAGATAAGAAACCTGTTTATAATTTCTGTCTCTCTCTGTCTTTCTCCCTCTCTCTCACTCTCACTCATTATTATTCTCTCTTTCTCTCTTTCTCTTTTTGCAAGGCAACTCGCTCTTATACTACGATAAATAATAAACAAACAATGCAACTTTTTATCTCTCTTTAAATATCTGCTTTGTTTTTTCCCCATTTTTTCCTTTATGTATTCTTTTTCATAATATTTTGTAATTTATTCATCATCATAATAAATAATAAACTTTTCCGCTCACACTACTGTACACCCTGTTACGTCGGGCTCTCTCCCTTTCTCTCTCTCTCTCTCTAAATTCGTCCTGTCGTAGGTTAGAGAGTGGCAGCAACAACAACAACAACAACAAAAAACCCCCCAGTCAATTAATCACATTAATTAGCACGTGTTTCTCATTGCCTCCTCGTTGAATTTTGACAAATCACTTCGTCCGTCGCTCTCTCTCTCTCTCTCTCTCTCCCTCCCTCCCTCTCACTCTGGAACATCGGAGAAGAGCTGCGATTGAAATATGCGCGCGCACGTTTAAAAATAAACCCGAGGCGAGCGCTCGCATCGATGGTATTTACCATCGTGTATCGTATATATATGTATATACCCGGCGAAGAAGTTTCCGTCGTATCTTTTTTACAGCTAGGCTAATCGTGCCGAGACCACGGCGCTCGCGACGCTTCTCGCCGTGACGGAATTATTAGCCACCGGTAATTCAGCCTCTTATCCCCCCCCCCCCCCCACTCACCACCGCGAGATGCCGCATTTCGCAAGATGGTAACTATACTTTCTGTTATTCCTCGCGGCCGATGCTCCCGTTCCTTTATTTCCCGGCCAGCAGCATCGGTCCGTTTCGTTGTAATCGCCGCGTGTAATCCTCATCCCAAAATTCCCGATGCTGGGACCACATCCTTATCGGCGAATATTGACTTTATTATCCAAGTGTATCTGTACTTTACGCGCACGCTTTTGTCGGGTTTTGGCAAAATGGAGATGGGCCCTCTTTATGGTCCGCGCTTCTGCCCCCCGGCGAACCGCGGGAACGTTCGAGAACGCGGGCGACTTCGGGATTCGAATTATCGTCTATATAACGGTATATGTACGCGTCGGATTCGTCCAGGCGCCCACCAGTCATTCGCCTCCATTGTTCGAGCGCGAAAAACGAATGTATATATATGTAAAGTTTACTTGAATTCGTCGACGTATACGCGTATACACATGTATGCAGACGAGGTAGAAAGTAAACAACGCTCGCCGCCGCGGAGACAATCGTATTTTATATATTTCCGACGGACCGTACAGTGTGCGAGTTAGAAAGTTCAATTAGACGATTATTATAATTGGAAAGTTCCATTGAATATTTTCGTGATGCAATACGCCAACCAGCATGCCGCCGCTGCCATGCTGCTCGCCTCGGATCTAGGGCAAGGTGTACTTCGCGGGCCGCGCGCTGCTGCTGCTGTCTTCGTTCACCTTCTCCGCTATTTGATCGTTAATTCGGAGGAAACAAATTACGTTGCTCTGCCGCCGTCTTAATTCTAGTATACGTAATTCGTTGGAACATTTTAACCATGTGAAATGTCGTCATGCCCGTCGCAGTCGATGTCAACACGACGACGACGCTTTTCCTCGTTTTCTTCATCGACGTGACGCAATCGTCGAAATTATTGTTGTCACATTCGTTTTGGCGGACATTGCAAATCTCCTCGACTTCTCGACGCCTTCGTTTACGCGATCACTGTCATCGGTTTTGTTGTGTTTCTTCGTCATTTTCCTTTCTGTCGTTTTAATCGAGTTTTTTTTTTATTGTCATTTTGTGATAACAGTCGCCACTATTTTTTTTCCTCTTGTTGTCATTGTCATTCCTATCGTCAACGTCGTTGTTTACATTCTTGTCAACGTCGATGTCCCGAAGATTATTCTCAATGTCATTGTTATATTCATTGTCTCGATTGTTCATCTCCTACAATTTTCGTTGTCGTCGTTGTTGTTACTGTCAAATTAGTGCCGCCATTATTATGTTGTCATTGTTGCAAACATCAGCCTCTGATTTAAAATTAATCATTATGTTTGAAATGGATTTGTTTACATTTTTGTTGTTGTCGTTCTCATCGTTAATCTTGTCGTCACAGTCACTGTCGTAATGACATTTTTTGACAGGCTCGTCGTCATCAATATTGTAATTATCCTTAACGTCTTCCACGCCTTTTAACGGTTAATGATGGTGGTCAAAATTGTTGACGACATATTTACAACGAATTCGTTGATCTCTGTCGTCACATTTGTCCTCAATGTTGTTGACATAATTATTGTGACGGTCGCCTTTTCTTAGTATTATTTTTGTCTTCTTCCTCATCGTTGTCGTCACCGGTTCATGGCGTTTACATTCTTGTCATCATCGTCATCTTGAATGTCATTGTCAATGTCATTACATTCATTGTCTTGAGGACATTCGACCCTTTTTGACATTTTCATTGTCATTACTGTTTTATTGTCATTACTGTTCTAGTTGTCAATACTTCTGTTCGTGATGTTATTACTGTTCTACTTGTCATTGCTGTTCTCGTTGTCATTGTTGTTCTTGTGGTCAATGCTGTTCTTGTTCTCATCACTGCCCTAAGAGCACCGAACCTTTTGACAAGGGTAAGTAATGCGGCTTTAAGTTTCGGTATAATTAGGGTCTCTCCTTGTCATTACTGCTTTTGTTATCAATACCCTTCTCGTCGTCATTGTGGTTCCCGTTGCCATCGCTAATCTCGTCGACAATATTGTTCTTGTTCTCATTACTATTTTCGGCCTTCTTGTTGCAACGAAAATTTTCCTTTTTCTTTTTGTCCGGCTTTGTTGTCACCGCAATGTCATTAGCATTGTCATCGTCAATTGTCATCGTAATTGCCATCGCCATCGTCATTGTCAACTGTCATCATGATCAAACATCTTATCAATGAACAGCATTGAATTACCGCTTCAATCCGACAATTACCGACAAACGAAAATCAATCATCGAAACGATGAATTTTTTGCGGAAAGTATTGTTTTCGTATTCCACGCGCGATGTTTCGCCATGGACCATCACGCGTTGCATCAGCATCATGTCTTATGCGCATTATCGTATCACGACGTCCTTTACGGCTCGAGTTATCGGCCGTCCGCATCGTCAAACATCATTATCGACCACCATAAACGTCGGAATCGTCATCGTTCGATCGGATGCCTGTTGCGCTACGATGCACCGCCGTTCCGCTGCCTGGTCAAACACGGGATATAGAGGATAGAGGAGATAGATAGGTACCTGGGCTCCGTCGTGTTCCATTGCCCCAGATACGAGACGGGCCTCTCTCCCTCCTCCGTCTCCGCCAATCCCCCGTCGCTATCCCCCTTCTCCCAACTACTCCTCCGCGTTCTGCTCTGGAGGTAATAGAACGGCCTCTACAGTCCCGAGGAGAGGTGTTTTGCCCCGACTATACGAGGCGAATTCCACCGGCGATTTAAATACCGATCGTGATTCACTTCTTCTTCATCGCTACGCAACCATTATCTTTATTGCCGTTTTTTATCGTCATCGTTCTGTACCGACAATAGCTTTATATTCGTGAAAGATAAAGGGGGGCCAATGATCGACGAAACTGATTCTCCTCTCTATTTCACAATAGGTAAAATGTATCTCCCCTCGTCGTCGAGAACGGTTTAGGTTACTACACACGTTTCTGTAGCTGGAATGCCACGAAACCAAAGGATCTATGCAGATTGCCTAACACGCCGATTGTATTTCGGATATATAAATATCCCGATCGCACGCATCTGTATACTCTGAAGCACCAGTCCTGATTACATAAATCTCCGAAAAGGTGTCGCGCATAGAGCGAAAGTTCTAATGCGCCTACATCTAACGTCCTCATATATGACTCCCGAACGAAAATAGGCCTATTTCGACTCTCTAACTCTCTCTCTCTCTCTCTCTCTCTCTCTCTCTCACAGTAGCGATTCATTCGAGATGTTCCCTTCTCTCCTCTTTTTCACTCTATCTCTATCTCCCTTTCTTTCACTCGCTCCCCCCATCGTCTATACTTATCTCGCTCTCTCGTTCACCACGGCCTCCTCCCAGTCAGGCGTTTCCCATTCAATTAAGTTTCATTCGCCGTACCCTTATCGTTACCGGGCGACCCGTGCGCCATTGACAGCGCCGCCGATTCTTGAACTGAACCCCCATTGACGATCCTTTTTAGCGCGCACAAAGCGACAGAATCAAAATAGATGGACAGATCGTTGTTGATTCCTCCTCGGCTCTCGTCCTGGGGTTTTCGCCCTCTGGAGAGGCGCTCGAAAAACTAAAACGAATGCTTTTTTCTTTCTAATTGTCACTCTTGCTCTCTCTCCCATATACGCAAACGAGAGAAGAAGCGGCAGGTGATCGAGCAGTGCGTCGGAACGTCCGTCCCGACGCGACGGCATATGGCGCATCCTCCCTCCCTCTCTCTCTCTCTCTGTTCCCATTTTTTTCTCGTCTGCTCCTTTTTCTTTTTTTTATTTTTGCCTCCACCCCATGTCTTTTGTTGCAAGCCGGACTCATTTCCTGCACCCACGCGATATACCTGCAAGAGGGACAACGCAAGGGCAAAGGAGAACGCGCGCGCGCGCGACATCACCGACAATGTCAAGGCAATATATTTGCAGACAAGTTGTCGTATATGGATGACGCGTGGGGTGCAGGACCGACGAAATTCGTACGTGGAAGAGAGAATTCTTGTTCTTTTCGTAAAAGAAAAGTTACGATCGCGTGGTGTCTTTTGAGCGGAATCGTTGGACCGGAAAAAAAGAAACACTCTTACTGCACTTCACCCTTGTGTCGTCGGCTGCTTGACTTTATCCTTCGGCCCTCGTTTTACGCTTATTTCTCAATTTGACAACCCGGGAACGATTATTTACAAAAAGAAATGTACAAATGAGAAATTTTACTTGCGAGTTTGCCATTGTCATTTTCCTAATAATCATCAGTTTACTATCGGTATTACACCAGTGTATTACTATCTGCGGCCATTGCCCTTTGTCGCGTTTAACAACGACGAATTAGTGACAGTAGTGTCCGGTCGTTGTCATTCTCAATGTGTCTTGAAGAGGACACTGACCTCGGTGGAAAACTGTGAAATTCGTCGAAAAAAATGCCAACATTCGCACACTTTTATTGTCAACTCACCATCCGAGAGTAGTAAAGTCCTTTGGTGGTACGTGAGTGTGTGTGTGTATATATATATATATATATGGCCGTCGACGACGAGGAAAATTCCTTGACCGCGCCGAGCACGCTGGAATGGAAAGCGTCGGTCGACTTCATTCATCAATCTTTTCTCCAGACAGCAGCAGCATATATCCTCTAACACGAAGCTGCACGCGACGACGATCGGAGGGTGCACCGCGTGTTTGTGTATGCATATGTGTGTGCACATATATCCTAATATATACATACGATCGACAGGAAATTGTTCACATTTTCGCCTTTTCCGACGGAAGCGATTCGGGCCGAATTTCTGTTCGCTCGGTGCAGCAGATCGATATATACGCGAATATAGGAAGGAAGTCGATATGATTGGAATTAAAAGCTTTTTTCCTAACGATTCCAAGATAATTAATCTCGATGACGGCTCCATTTTGTCTCGTATAACAATTTCACGACCATCCGATGCGATCAATCACGAATGGAAATCTGTAGTTGAATTTGGCAAATCAAAATGGCGCGTGCAGCCTGGCGTAAATTCGCCTTTCTTTTGTACTCGCCATTTAAGTTGTCGTTATTATTGTCGTTGTCATTATTGTTCTCGTTGTCGATACTGTTTTCGTTGTCATTACTTTTCTCGTTGTCGTTATTATTCTAGTTGTTATTATTCTCGTTGTCATTATTGTTCTCGTTGTCAATACTGTTTTCGTTGTCATTACTTTTCTCGTTGTCATTATTGGTCTCGTTGTCAATACTGTTTTCGTTATCATTACTTTTCTCGTTGTCGTTATTATTCTTGTTGTTGTTATTATTCTCGTTGTCATTATTGTTCTCGTTGTCAATACTGATCACGTTTGCAATACTTTCTCATCATAAACAAACCGTTAATATTTAATGTAAAGCAATACTTAATTTAATAAATAATTTAAATAGTAACAAGATTTATCGTAGAAATGTTTTAATAACAAGACCATTTCAGTTTAGAATAAGATTTAAAACTGTCGGACAACGACAGTCAATCAAATATCAAAATATTTAACTCGAAACGATCATGAATGGGTCGTCAATCTAACTTAAACCTTTATAAATATTACAAAATTCATGAAAGTATATTATGAATCCTAATAACCTGTCATCCCAATACATCTGGCTGGAAGTGAACACGAGGAAGCAATCGTGAATCTACGAAATCTTGAGCCGGACAATGCAAACAAGACACCCTCATTAAAAAAGACGTCACGCGATGTAAATCGCGATTTCCTGCTGAAGGGTGGTGGGAATCTTTTATCGAGGCGCGGTATAGTGCAGAAAATTTCGCGTGCCGATGTGTATATAGGACGAAATGTACGACGAGCGTGAGAAAAGCACCGGCGAGACGTAGCCGAATTTCTTCTTCGTAAAACGTCAATGTGTAATGCGACTGTGTTAGGCCTACTGTCCCCGGAAATCCAGGAGCGCTTAAAAGGGTCCGCCCCGTTACGGCCGGTCAACATGAGAGGGCTTCCTTTTCTGTGCTATTTTCGACTTTTTTTCTTCTTTTTTTTTTTTACGACTTTATGATCGTAAACGGGTGCCTTTGGATCGGAACGGTCGCGCGTCGTTAATCACCTTTTCTGCGCGGCGATCACAGAGTCGATCGCCGATTATCTTTTCTGTAATCTCGTGGCATAGGGTATCTAAATCTTATTAGACTAAAGCTTGGGTCAAGAATCGGTTGCGAGGGCACGATTGTTGGGTCAAGTGGCAGATTGGGAGGAACGGCACTTATTATTGTCTATTTTTGGTCTGTTTTCGTTTAATTTCGTCTATTTTCGTATATATTTTTGTATATTTTCGTCTATGTTTGTATATTTTCGGTTATTGTCGTCATTTTCGGTTGTTTTCGGTTATTTTCATTAATTCCGTCTATTTTAATCATTTGGTCGTTATTTTTTGTTTATTTTCGCCTATTTCCTTTTATTCTCGTCTGTTTTCATCAATTTTCGTCTATGCTCGTATTTAATCGTTAATTTCGTATATTTTCTTTTAATTTTTGTTAATTTCAGTTTAAACTCGTCAATGTTCATCGCTTTTTGTTTATTTTCGCCAATTTTCGGTTATTTTCGTCTGTCGTTTATTTTCTGTTATTTTCTTATGTTCATTTTCTTCTATTTCCGGCTGTTTTCGTCTACATTCTTCTATATTCGTTTGAAAATAAACGAATATTTTTCTTTTATCTTCGTTATTTTTCGTTTCATTTCGTTTATTTTCGTCTACTGTCGTGTATTTTCGTCTATATTGTTTTCAAAATGGAACAATATTTCACGTTTACTTTTGTTTATTGTTGTTTTATTTCGTTAATTCTCGATTGTTTTCAACTATATTTTCGTCTGTTTTCCTCTAGTTTCGTGTATTTTCGTCTACAATTGCCTACGTTCGTCTGTTTTCCTTTATTCTCATTTATCTTTATTAATTTTCCATTTTATTAATCTACTTACTTTCGTTTAAGTTCGTGCACTTTCGTTTTTAACGTCATGTTAACGAGTAAATTGGAAACGACTTGGAAAACTGCCGATAACGACACCTTTATAATCACACGTGTATAAATCCCAGTTTACCATCGACCTTTAGTGCACAATTCGAAATCTTCAAATATCGCTATTCAGGACGTCTTATCTCCGCACTCAGTTTCATTCCACTTCCATACAAGAACGCCCTGCTTTTCCATCCTTTTAGCTAAACTCATCCCTCCTATCGATGGGGGGGGGGGGGGGGGGGCCCCCCTCCCCGGGCGCCCCCCCCCAACCCCCCGCT
>JAPYZR010005473.1:0-10786 GCA_030522945.1 Trichopria nigra
TACTTGTCATATGATATACTTTCGATATTTCATAGTTACAGCTGGTTATCTCATCGTTGCCGGTTCCGTGACGAATTTCGGTTCCAGTTGCAGGCCTAATAAGCATGATACACATCTTCCAAAATATTAATATTTTTGATGTAGTGAAAATGTACCGAAGCATAATCCTTTTTCCTGTGTACTTGGACTTCAAAGCCTCTATCTCTTTTTAACAAATTAACTAAATTCAATTGTTTTGACCGTTTGGTAATTTAAATTAAGTTCAAACGAATCGTGATAAAACGGTCTCTTAGCTCTTACTTGAAAAAAAAATGATCGAATAGGGATATTTTTATTTTATAAAACGCATTCATCTGGTACTTAAATAAAAAGCACCAGTCAGTGTCGTTCGAATAGTAACCACCGACCCGATAAGCATTGTTGCTTGTCGTCGAGGCAATAGAGGTTTCCAGTTCATTACTGACCCCAAGGAGGTCGTCGGATCCAACTGCAGGAAGCACGGAAAGCGAGAAAACGTTTGAGGGGGACATTGAGTTAACGGAAGGTACGCGCAACAGTCACGCAGGCGTGGCCAATGGGAAGAAAGGAACTAGAAGCACAATCGAATCTGTGCAATTCCTAACGCAGCTCACGTAGATGGGCTGTGATTCTCAATTAACAAGCTCGCGGTACTTTGGGAAACGCGAATGCCACTGGGACGCACGACGATAACCAAGATGAAAAAATCAACAATCACCCGCTACATCGGATTTGCCGGACGCTCTTTTTTGTCCCGCGTATTGACCTTTGAGAATGGGAGCGGAGTAACGAGAGGAGGCAAAAAAGGGTACACCATCCCGGCGTCGTTGACATTTTGCTGTCCGATTTGTCGTACCGGCTCAATTTACTCAATAAAGGCGAGGTATTTTACGAAATTACCGAGTTTTATTTTCTTGTTTTTCGATACTCGTGATGTCAAATTCGTTTGACTCAATGATGTCAGTTTCTTGATGACTGATCAGTTTAAGAGTGAGTTCAAGAAAATATATTTAATTTTATTTTATCAGTATATTTCTGATTTCCTATGAGATATTTGATTTGCTGGCGAGAAATCGATGCATCAATTGAAAATGTAAATCTACAAGTGCATTATTAAACCTATAATGAACTATGGCTTAGACTTTTGGGGGATCACCTGCAAACTCCAACATAGATATAATTTAACGCTTCCAGGACAAACCGCTTAGAAATATTTTAAATGTTCTTTGATTTTTACCTGATGAATTATTAAGATAAGATATGAACATCACATTTGTTAAAGAAGAGATCTCAAGATATAAGAAATCTCGAAAATATACCCAACGCACGTCTCGATACATTGGCAGTTAACCGCATTCAACAACAATAATACAAAACTATATTAAATCGATTCACGAATTTGTAGATTATTATTATATTAAACGTTTGTAACCGCAGTTAACGAATGGTACTAACAAATGGCGATGTGCCTGCACGTTATTTTAATTTTATGTTTACTAATTTACTTATTGTCACCTGTCATATATCGTGGTTAAACATTGGAGAAAAAACTCATCTTAGTTTAGTAGCAAAGTTGTTGAAATTTGTGCCGAGGCACGAGGAACATATGAAATATAAGAACTTTTCTGAGTCGATTCCGAATTTTAGGCCAATGCTATTTACTTTCATGTCAGTGCTGCACTGGTAAAATTCGGAATCGACTCAGAAAGGTTCTTAAAGACGTAGAATGAGTTTTTGTTTTTTGCTGAGAATAATTGTTGCTCCCTCAAGGTTGCAAATGGATATCATTCCTACCATCATTCCATGCCTCTGGGAACTTTTCCGAGTCCTTGCGGAATGTTAGGAGTATACTTCTGCTATTTTACCTTATATTGGCAATAAACAATTTTTATTATTCTTAAAAATTGATGCATCCTTACGGTTTAATACGTATTATTTTTGTATGGTCATTAAGCAGCAATGTACATTTTTTCACGGCAATTGGTGATTTAGAACATATTTATTTTGTTGTAAAAGTTGCGCTTGTTTTATGGGACCCGTTACGGTGCCCTGCCGCTATTCGCTCCTGGCGCGCCGATTTCTGGAGGCTAGAATAGGTTTGCTAGCTTCAGCGTTATTCGAGGCGCAGAAGTATCGATACTGATGAAAGAAACTTATCCACCCAAAAGATTATTAATTATAGACGAACGCAAGACCTGGAACGTTTCACCACTGATTGGCCGTTTATGAAAATGTCAGAATTTCAGCTGCAACATGCACCACGTTATTGGGTAAAGACGTTGAAAAAACATGGAATAAAAACATGTCAAAGAACGCGAAGCCAAAAAAGCAATATTTTAAATTTGACAACTCACGTACAATGAAAGCAGACATTTTGGGGCTCTGAAGTTCTGCTAAGGAAGCATGTATAATAGCACATAATGACATTCCAAAAACAATTGTATTGTTTCTACTACTTCTAAAGAACTTTTCGGAAGGTTATGACCATTTGTTTAAATTGATTGAGGTAAATAGCGTATTTTTGAGTTCACTGCTCGTTTTATTTTGTTAATTTGTATTTTATGTTCTGTTTTTATCTCTCCTTTAGAATACTGCTGAAGATAAATTTAATATTTAGTTAATATCCGCATGGAACTGCGGAACATCCAGTTCTGATAATAAGAGGTATGTATGAGTTAAAAGTTTGATTAAATTATTAAATGTGAGTATATAAATGAATTTCAAACGTGCTTTTACAGGTTCATCGATATTTGACGACAATGCAGTGTGTACCGTAGTACTCGAAAAGAAGATACTCATTTTTTGTGCGAACGTGATAGAAGGATTTCTGATTGTTTTTATAACCTATATTATATTTATAGATATAAATACCCACAAGAAATAGAAATCACGTTGGAGTTTACAAGGAGGTAAAACTTAAATATTAATTGCAGTATTTATTCAATCTAGAAAAATAAATATTATGTTTTCAATGATTTCTTGACATACTGATGTAATAACTAAATATTCAAGATAGATAAAAAAGTGGCAAAAATGCTCCTTTTAAACTAAACACTAAAATGGGACAATATATATATATATATATATTATAACATTAACATATGTGCATAATAATATTAATATATGCATATATATGTTGCAGTGAATATTGACATCAATACACATATGTTAATTTTCAAAATGTTTTTCAATATTCACAACTGCTGGTGTATTAAATTTAATGCACGTGAGTGAAGAAAACTTCCAACAATTTTATATTAATATAATATTCATTCAAAATTTGTAACAGTTTGCGAACAAACTCCAACATCGCATACGAATATATACTTAAAGCAGTGAGTTCGAGCAGTCTAATTTATAATTCCTCAACTAAATAGCTTTCTTTCATGTCACTTCTCCCTATTAATTCAATACACCGATGATTATTACGGGCATTACGTATAAATTACTAGCGCTCGTTCAAAATGTGCATTGAATTTCCCAGTTGGCTAATAACAAGCGGATTGCAGCGATATTGTCGTTATTGGTCGCGATTAAATCGAGCCCATTAATGCAACCGTTTAATGAGTGTAACATTATTAATTGATTTATTGATTTGTGTCTCATCCTAATGCAATAATGGTAAAGTTGCGAGCCCTGGCCGAAGCTAAATTATAACTTCTTTATGTGAGAGGTGAAGAAACATACGAGTGGAATCGGGCTAAAACTGGCGACCGAACGGCGATGGTGGAAACCTTTATATTACGACTGCCTCCCCGATACCTCATTAACGAGTTAGGCCAGTCAAACATTTATTTATAAACTGATTACAATTTTATGAGACCTTTTTAGGCTTGTTGGGGGATTAATAAAAAGTTATATTTGAGTTGTTGATTTTTTTGACATGATGGAATTTTAACAGAAGTGGAGGAATGAAACAATTAGTTTTTTCCGTTATAACTCGACGAATTTTGTCCGTTTATAATACAATAATCTATTAATTTGAACCTTTTTCCATGGCCTATCCATCTGATCCTACTAAATAACTTTTTTTAGCGATAATGTATGTTTGATGACCACTTGTTAAACCCACAACTCAGCTCTATGGACATAATCACTTGACGATGAACGGACTTTTGCATGTTTAGAAAACGAAATGTTTATTAATCTGCAATGTTTACTTCTCATAACAACAAAGTTTCAAACCTGTCCTATTGTGCTAAAGTTTTTTTTTTTTAAGGTATTAGGCGTTGGACGAACCGCTTGGCCCGCGACTGTCTGCTGTATTTCGAACACAGGGCAGAATACCGGGAAATTATTAAGAAACAAATCGCATTCTGTATATATTATACCTATTATATTCTGTATATATAATCATTGCTTCGGGCGCAAGAAACTGCATTTAAAAAAAAAATAATAAATTTAGGCTATATTTCGTAGAGGCATATCGTACCCGCTAGGGGACTTCGATAAGGAAGTTCAGAGAATGGCTAGCGCCAAATCAGTAGCACAAAATTATTTCAAGAAAAACTTAACGTGTTTCAAAAGTAGGAGGAATTATAATTAATGCTTTAAATTTAAAAACTGCCAAGGTAATGATTAGATGATGCCGGTCATTGATGGATTTTTATCGGTAATGACTTACTAATCAGGAGAAGGACATTTTACCGTCGGATGTTTTCTTTGTAGAATGCCTAGGTACAGATGGCCAAAAGAGTGCTGGTTTCGGAAAATGGGTTATGCACACAAATATTTAGACTTAGGGATGATAAAAATAAAAAAGAATCTTAGGCAAATACATTATGGCTATTACAATTAAAAGTAGGTGTACATTGGGTATTATTTATAGTTTTACCAAATGCAAATTTTTTTATATATTTAGATTTACAACATTCGTGTATTCCAAAAGTTGCCTCTTCACCGATCTCCACCAGTCTTCGAATTCGTATCGGTCGAGGACAACAACGTTGGTGTCACTGGTCGTTGCAGCCAACAGAGACACTCCGACAATATACAATCGAAGGAATACATAGTTTTCGTGGAGTGCATATATGCATCAGGGCATACGTAAAATGTGCACAGGCGTATACGAGATATTCGACGATACTATTATGCCCAATATTCGACTAAAAATGGATATTTTGCTGAATAGCGAATCTTCGCTACTATTATTGATAAGAAAACATGAATTATTTAATAATGTGAAAAAGTGACTTTAACCGACGATAATTTACCTGCTACACCCGTCGAATTACCTGTTTTAGGAATCCATAGCAGATATATTATGTAAAAGTTATCCTATTTTGATACAGAATACAAAGCCACGTGCAGAAGAAAGGGTTGAATTGACACACCGAAAATGATCTGGTATCTGTAAGACAGGCAGGGACTGGAAGGCGAAACATCTATGTCCGTCGTGCCAGCGTCCGATATGGCTATATTATATTGTAAAAAAACAAATGTTACTTTAAGTACCCACCCAACTCCTTTAGAAATTATTTCTCTTGTTAAGATATATTCTTACGAAAACAAAAACAGGACGTGGAAAGAATCATAGACGTTGGATTATCGTCAACAATATTTAGAATACATATCGCTTACATTACAGCGCTTTATTGTATTTGATCGTACCAGCGAGATCTCTTATGTACTAAATAGCAACACATTTCTATAACGAGAGCGAAAAGAGAAGCTGAGCAATCGGAGGGGCCGCTCATCGCCACCTGACGGCGGAAAATGTAACTACGTCGCGTGTTTGTTTTTGACTAAAATTTACTGCTGTAAAATTCCAAGTTCCAACCTATCACTTTGTATCGTAGAATAGGAACCAAACAAACGGTATTTGTTTTGAATACAACTTGTAGTGGTGAAAAATGTTAATTCTTCTTACCAAGCAGAAGTAATTTTAAATACAGGTAGTATGATGGTATTGTCTGTCACTACGCATAATTAGGAATACTTATTTTTACGTTAAAATAATTTATTTTTTTATTTTTCTCAGTGTACCGTTTTGATATGTTCCATTAATACCCGCCATGAAATTATTATAACCTGCATTTGTGTAAGTTGGAGCCACCTTTATTCTTAGTTGTTAAGGCCGCAGCTATCAGTTTTTATGAAGATATTGATAGTGAAAGAAGATACTTTCCATTTCATTATTTTCACTATCGGTATCGGGAATACATGAAGAATTAAAACCGTAGGACATGAATGACTATTTGACAGTTGATCAGTGTTAAAGACCGACTCCTGTCGATCTGTGGCTGCCCGGGTAAAAACAAAATGAAGTCTAGAACTTTTAGCTGAACGCGACAAAAGTGATTGTGGGTCAGAAACAATTCGACGTAACTGTTTCTCGGTTAATAATGGCGAACGCAGACGCGACTGAATGAGCGGAGAAGAGATGGCTCATCGAGCGCGGGCACGTCACTCCGCCGAGTTGCGAGTTAATTCCGTATTCACATATTTGCTGTCGAATTAATCAAGCCGCACAAAAGCGCGGCGGCCGTAACGCACCGGTATTCCGCCGCCCGGTATATTTCTGTCGAGCTTCCGGTTATTTACGGAGGGAAGTTTGCAATTGTTTGGCCAGTCGGTCCATTTCCGGCTCACTCCCGCCGCGCGTCAGTCTATGGCCCCACCACTGCCGATACACTCTCACCCTTTTCTGCCGCTAGCTCTCTCGCTCGACCTTTATGGATCCTTTTCTGGCCCCTGCGCTCCTCCCGCCCTCTCGCTCGCTCGCGATACGCGGCTAGTCCGTGGTTTCCTAAAGCGTCCAATTTATTTTCGATAAAGCCAATTAGCACTACCCTAACTTTATGCGCGTCCATTAAATGTTTTAATGATTCGACATGAATTGTGCGCAGAATATATACGTGGTTATATGATTGATGATTATTTCACGAACGTACGATCTCCGATGATTTGGATTGAATTTGTGTTTAATTCCGAAATTGGGAAACTTGATAGCGGACCCCTATAATACATGTATTCGTGTTGATGTAAAAAAGAAAGTAGATAAAAAATGCATGATCGTTGTATATAGCGATTGTATTAGAATGGTGGCGCCGTATTTTATGCGAGAACAGTCAGTTACTACAGATAGACTTTAATATATAATAATTTTCGCAGTAAAAATAAAATTTTATGTTCAAATATCGATTTGATTCAAGATATGTTATGAAAAAATTTTAAAATGCTACATCTTGATCGGACGCTTGCAAGTCATATTTGTAGAGCTTTAAAAATAACTTATGCATATATATTTGCTACTACATTTTTTTTTGTACGGTTAGGTTTTTCTTGGTGAAGATTTCACATTGGTTTCACTCAACAGATTGTTGAAATTACAAATTAATAATGGTCAGAGGTACACGCCGGGCAACTTTGGAAGTAATGACGTGATAGCACGTATGACGCGCAAAAGGATTAAAAAGAACGGTTAAATGTAACTTTTAACCTAATTGCTATTTGCAGACCCACTTCTTGCGCTCTTTAATGAAGTAATTTGTATACGTAAACACGGGGGACCGTTTCTAAATAGAAGCGTTACACACTACAAATGCTTGCATAGTGTACATTTCGCAAGAATTTACTTCGCAGAATGACAAATTGAGATATTTAACGCTAATTAAGAGGTTCGCATTAATATGCCGACTGATTTTATCCGCGATAAATACAAAAAACGACTCCCGTCAATGATGTTCTGACAGATGAGCTGTTACATGCAATAGCTTTTATGATTATTTTCGCCCTTGAGGTGGTAATGTAATAAGATATTAACTTACATTTTAACTTGAACCAGTTAATATAAACATTTCATTAATTGGAAAAAAGTTTAATTTCATTTCTTTTATATTTAATATTTAACAGTGGAGGATAAAAATAAATGAAACATAATCCACGCACGTTATGATCACACTCCATAAAGAACATGTCCTCAGTCTCCTTAATGACAGAAGTATATACTTCAAAGTATAATGAAGTTAAATATCTCGGCATGCGACTAGATCGCGGACTCACTTGGAGATCACACATGTGGCCTAAACGTAAACAACTTAACTTAAAACGAAGGAATATGAACTGGCTCCTGGGAAACAAATCTAAGATAACATTCGATAACAACATACTATTGTATAAAAGTATCCTCAAACTTATATGGACCTACGGAGTACAACTATGGGGGTTGGAATCTATCTCCAATATTGAAATATTAGAAAGATTTTAATCCTAAACACTGCGAGTAATATAATACAAGCTCCTCGGTTTGTCCGAAATGATATAATCAGAAAAGACGTGAAAATCCCAACTGTCAAAGAAGAAAGAAAAACGTTCTTCACAAATACAAGACCGGGCTCATTAATCATCCTAATATACTAGTGAATAAAATACATCAAGATTCTCGAAGGTTCAAAAAATATAAAGATATGAATTTTACTTGGTCATACTGTTTACTGACTGACAAATGTTAAAGTATTTACTAGAGGTAAATGCTAATCGACCTAATGTAGTAAATATAAGAATAGTACTTTATGCACCAAGGTCGTGAAACGGTCATTTTACGCCCGTGTTGCATACAATATGTTTCGATCCAGGGGGCGTAAAATGTCCATTATACAAAATTAAACGAATATTACGTTTGATTCGTCAAATTTTGCGTTTTTTAATTTTTAGACTATTTTTATTTCATGCCCCCAGGGCGTAAAATGTCCATTATTGACGAAAACATTATTAAATGTCTCATAAGTCAGATTGTAAATAAACTGGGAGAAATAAAATAGTTAATGTTTCATTTTGTGCCTCACAATTTTTCCTTACATGTATATTCGCATCTACGCATTTGTTGAAAACGAATCATTTTTCATATATCCAAAGATAATATTTATTCGTATATATCATGCTACATCAATAAATATTATCATTCTACATCGTTTGCTCGCAGCTTGCGGCAATAATACGAAATATTATATTGCAATTACTTTCAGCCACATGTTTTTACCAATTCGCACGACTGTATGGCTTTATTATTGGCGTATCCAGTTTTGCCTGCTGGCCATAAAGTGCTATTAGTTATTAAGCAGTTATTATCGCGCCTTAATTATGCGCGCGCCTATATTTGTACTACAAACCGGGCATTTAACGCCCGCTTCTCGATATGTCTATCAACCGATTTCTTTTTCGATATGCCCACGATCGGATCGTGCGTCAGTCGGCTACGCCATAAATCAGCGCATTGATATATAGTCGCGATGTTATCGTTGTTCGCGAGTGTCCCGCTTACCGGCCGTCGGCCGCGGTGGCGGCGGCGTCTTGCCTATGTGTACGAAAAAATATCGCGTCGTACATATGCGTATAGAAGCGAGCAATAATATAAGAGTTTCCGTTCCCTCGCGCGTAACGCATCGATACTCGAGCTACCGATTTATTCAAGAACGCACCCAGAGCTTTGCTGGCGCCACGGTAGAGAGGCCTACAACCGTTTACAGATCGCGACAGGCCAATTTGTCGTTGTCACTTCCAATCGCGAGCCGATCGTTCGTTAAACGTCGCGACTACAATAAATTTGTCTCCCTCGGTTTTTCCCATTTTCCCGATAAGTTATCAGCATTAAAGTATCAAGGCATATAGTTTATTTGACGTGCTGACTCTGTTGACTGGTGTGACAATAAATGACTGATTTATATAAACTATTCATTTAAACATCGCTGGTAGAATATACATTAGCAACAGTGTGTGATGCATGTATATATCGCGCTATACGCGTAACGAGGTATGCGAGTTATATGTATGAACGTCTACTATATGCGTTGAATACGTGGAAAATGCAGGCATTATCGCCGGCTTCGCTTTTAAAATATTAAAAACTTGAAAATTCGTTGAATTCCATTCATTATTCGCGGAATATATTTTTATTTAATGCTGCCTTATTATTTCCACTGCAAATTTATTTAATATTGTTATTTCACTTTTTACGAAGTTCGTTAACGTACTGTGGGATATAAAACGTTTTATGGTATAAAATCATAATTCATTCCGCGAGGAGTTATCTCAAAAGCCAAAACATAATGTACGATTGAAAATGTTTGCATTTTAATATGTATTCGAACGCTTATTATAAAATTGTTATGAAAGTTAATTGTTTGTTCCAAATCGAAACTGATCGATATAAAGACATGGTTTCTTCATGGTTCTACACAGCAAACTATCAATGTTTAATTTCATTTGTTGTAGTTTGATTTTCGTGAAATTATCCCGCCCATGAGTTTTTCTAATTTTCGTTTCTTTTGTTTGATTTTTGCGTCATAAGAAAGGCCTTCGCCCAACCTGGAGACGGAAATTAATGACGTGCTAATATTTGGAGGATCTTAAGTCAGTATTGGCGATTAATATATTATACATATATCGAGGCTGGAATTATCGATATATATGGGAGGTCAATTTTTCGCACTTGATGGATACCATATTTTTCACAATAGGGTGTTCTTAAAAGAATAACTACTCTGACCTTCAGATAACCTTGAAAATCAACATTAAGTTTGAGAGCTCAAGGTCATTGGCTCCCACACCGTACATTTATTCACCCATAAATCCTGTAAAATTCAAAGAAAAGTGCTTCTGGACGATTTCTTAACATTTGACCTGTATTTAATCTTCTTTGCGTAAAATATCTAGGTATATACCTAGATCACCGGTTAACATGGAGAAAACACATCTTTACCAAGCGTAAACAGCTAGGCCTAAAAATGAAGAAAATGTACTGGCTCATTGGAAAAAAGTCAGAGCTTAC
>JAPYZR010005474.1:0-29533 GCA_030522945.1 Trichopria nigra
AGGTTAATGTTTGATCGATGTAAGAAATGCCGATGCGTGATTGGCTAATATTTATCGTATGCGATAATTATCACCGATTTCGAGAATTGACCCCCTGATGCCTTTCATTAGCTAACGTTGGATGGCGTATAGAAAATTGAAAGCTCGTTGGGAACCTTTATACCACGCTTGTAAATCGATCGCCAATGATCGGCAAGGCTCCCATTATTCCTCATTGATTCCTTACATTCGTGATTTGATTTGATGATGGACGACACTACGTATTGAATCCGACTAATTTAGAATAATGATGGTGGAAGGTTTGAAACGATTTCAGTTTCATGAAATATTCATTTGAAATGAAATGAAATATTCATTCGTTATAGCGAAGACTACATTGACAATAGAATTATTATAAATAATGGAATCGATTATGAAATTGTGAAACGCGCGCAATCTGACGTGTAATTTAGCATATAATACCAGAAACGTCTAAAAAGACAAGTTGGAGCTGCCTCGTACCTATAAAGGGATTGAGAGTTTTTGAGGCAGTGGTCGATCCTACCGAAGGAAGTGCGTGACCTCGATCTCCTTTTTCGGTAGATGCTTCTCTGTGGTTTCCGTGCGCGGTGCAAAAGTAAATTATCGCCGCAGCCATTGTTGTGCCGTAGGGCTGATTTACGTCAGTGCTAAGGTCAAATGTGATGCAATTTGACCCGGGCCCTTTTCGTCTTTCTTCTCGAGTTTGCGCATGCGATACGCGATTGGTTCGACACCGGCACCATAACGCAGTGAGAAGGTTTTATGACACAGCACATAATAAAGCCACACTCAGTTAATAAAGCATTGGCGAGCATTGGCATATGGCGGAGCATTATGCTGACAATTAAACCAATTACAATGAAGAGTGCTTTAATTCCATTAAAAAAAGAAAAGAGAGAGAGAGAGAGAGAGAGAGAGAGAGAGAAAATTAACAACAACAAAAAATTTAACAAAGATAACGTACACTTTGTTAAGTTAGCTTAAGTTTGCAGTTATTTATAGTATATATATATATATATATATATATATAAAAGGATTTTCTGCGAATGGTAGGATTTACATTACCTACAAAAAATATACATCATTTTGATCGGCTTTTTATAATTGGATCGGGATTGTAATTGGAATAGAGCGGTGTTTTGATTCAATAATTACTCACTCGTTCAATCTCGCGTAATTAATGTGAGATTGAATACGCGCGAGCAACTTATGAGAACAATCTCACATTATGATGCTTCCTGCCTCTATATATACTATATAAAGGAGAACCAAAAAGACATTAACGCACATATAGTTATACTGAGGTCACGCAACGCAAGACCAGGTCAGCGAGATCCCCAACCAAAGTAAAGTGTATTACATGAAATTATTACCAATCATTGGCACCGGCATAATACATCACCTACATATTTTTCTACGCCTATACATATACGCAAGAACTTTCATATACGCACCAAATTATTGCTCTACACATGCATTGTATATTGCCTTTAAATTAGGAGACCCGACTACTTCCGACTGGACATTTCGCCCGTGTAACGCATCACATAATCATCATTTTTAAAATCGGAATAATATTATCACAATTTATTCCATCATTACTATAAAATTCAAATATTTTATTAAAGAATATATATATATATACTATATTTCGTGTGTATATATATTGTTCCATGGTAATGATCTTTTTATGTGCCAGCACTCACACAGCGATATTATTTTAGCACGAGTCTGTGAGTCTGGAATACGCGCGGAATTGTGGAAAGTATACCATTCGATCGTTAACGTTCAGTTATTACTTATTACCCGATCGACGCCGATATTTCACGTTCGATTTTAAACTATATAAACGCGCGCTAAACGCCCTATCATAACGCGCGCCGCCGAGCATAACGCTGTACAAGTATTTCGCACCGACATTCGAAAATGGCATATATATTTACTTTCTCTCTTTCGTACTCTATTCCAGAATGACCCATAGATGCGTATATACAATTAGATCGTCATTTCCCAGGTTTCGTGCAAGCTCGAGTCGAGGACAAAATATTAAATGTTTCGATTCATTTTTCATCTCGCAACCATTTCTTATTTACTTTTTTACGATCTGTAAAGATGTAGCTTACATTCTACGTTGATCAAACTGTATCGGATATTTTCATCCATTAACTGCAATATTTACCACTTACAATGCCACCACATGTCATATTACACTTACACTTAGAGGGTCTCGCTGCTTTTTACTGAATCTTGTTGGAATATTTATTATTTTAAGAAAGATATATTATACAATACCCAATATAAATGGACTACTTCCGGAAAAGCCAAGTTTTACCAAAACCGCGAGGTACAGCAAACGTCACGAAATGGAGAGCAAAGCCAATAATTCAAACCATGCGTGATGAGTACCGTTGTCGGTTCTTTTTCACGCTAAGAAACCAGTCTTTGGTATTTTCGTCTCGGCGAATCCAAATACTGAATCGGGTCAATCGATGTGGCATATTCTACGAATCTTTACCGTCGAAGCAAATTCAACTACCGAGTCTCGATCGACAATAATCCTCATTTTCTCTTCTTCCCGAGTAACGCATTCCGCGAAAACATCTGTCGTATTCTTAATTACAACGATAATTGCCACGGCACGATTATACACGTTATATTATGCCTACCGTAAACTACCTGACAAATTTAGGATCATTCCCGCATCGGCTCTAGGGTATCCAAGAATTTGGCTCTGGCGAATTAGGCCTCGGGTGAAATACAGTTGATCGGTTCAACGCGTAATTAACGAAACTTCGTTAACAAGTGTAATACACTGCACTGCCGACGTGAACGTGGCTTCATTAACAATAATTGTTTCATGCCTTTGAGAAGTCTTTTTATCGGAGGTCTTCGATACGAACGTTTAGATTAATTCGATGAATGAAGTAGAATTATTCCAAAAAAATCGGACATGCTCATAAGCGACATCCTGCGACGAGTGGGCAAATCAATTTCAAATTTGTAATAGAATTTGACCTGGGCTTCACTACTGCATCGATTACAAAAATAATTTTACATTATATACACGGTATATTTATAAAGTAATGAGGAACACTATAAGATACGCGTTTTAATTGATACTACTTTTTTGTGCAGGTTTTACTGGTACCCAATGCGAGATCGACATAGACGAATGTGCGGTGAAGCCTTGTCTAAATTTCGGCGTGTGTACAGATATGATAAACGGTTTCAAGTGTACATGCGCCGACGGATTCACTGGAACCCACTGCCAGATTAATATCGACGACTGCGCCTCGTCCCCGTGCAGAAATGGAGGAATTTGTCAGGACTCTATAGCTAAGTACACGTGCGAATGTCCGCCTGGTTTTACCGGTGCCTCTTGCGAGACAAACATCAACGACTGCCAATCCAATCCCTGCCATAGCGGCACTTGCATCGACGGCGAAAATTCGTTTACTTGCAACTGCTTCCCCGGCTTCACCGGACATCTCTGTCAAACACAGATCGACGAGTGCGAAAGTAATCCTTGCTTATTCGACGGCAGATGCGAGGATCGAATAAACGGTTATCAATGCATCTGCAGGCCCGGCACATCTGGATTGAACTGCGAGGTCAATGTCAATGAGTGTTACAGCAATCCTTGCAGAAACGGCGCGCGATGCGTCGACGGCATCAACAGGTATATTGAGCAAACATTTTTTTTTACCACCAATATTATTATTTTAATTGACAATAGTTATTGGCGATAACACAATGCCTTTTTTATCGTAGATATTCCTGCGAATGCGAGCCAGGTTTCACCGGACAACACTGCGAAACCGATATAAACGAGTGTGCCAGCAATCCCTGTGCAAATGGCGGTCGCTGCATCGATCTAATCAACGGCTTCAGATGTGATTGTCCTAGAGGTTACTACGACGCTCGTTGCTTGAGCGATGTCGACGAGTGCTCGAGCAATCCCTGCGTGCACGGAGGTACCTGCGAAGATGGCCTCAATCAATTCATATGCCACTGCTTACCGGGCTACGGCGGTAAACGTTGCGAAGCTGATATCGACGAGTGCGGCTCGAACCCTTGCCAGCACGGTGGAGTATGCGTTGATCGACTGGACGGCTATACATGCCAATGCTTGGCCGGATATAGCGGCATCAACTGCGAAACCAACATCGATGATTGCGCAAACAATCCCTGTAAGAGTGGCGGTTCCTGCATTGATCTCGTCAACGACTACAAGTGCGTTTGCGAGCTTCCACATACTGGCAGGAACTGCGAGGACAAGCTCGACCCATGTTCTCCTAATAAGTAAGCAAATTTATTTTTTAAACGATAATCATTCCCTTCTTAAAAAAAAAAAAAAAAAAAAAAGAAAAAAAAAAAAAAA
Organism: Trichopria nigra; assembly: GCA_030522945.1. NCBI lineage: Eukaryota > Metazoa > Arthropoda > Insecta > Hymenoptera > Diapriidae > Trichopria > Trichopria nigra. The sequence continues at coordinate 4,403 of JAPYZR010005474.1, forward strand.
AAAAAAATATTAGGAAAACTATTAGCGTTACAAATTGACTCGGCTTGTTTCAGATGCTTTCATGATGCAAAGTGTTCGCCGTCGTCAAATTTCCTCGATTATGCGTGCACGTGTACCGTCGGTTACACGGGAAGACTCTGCGACGAAGATGTAGATGAGTGCATAATGACGTCGCCATGCAGGAATGGAGCAACTTGTAGGAATACAAACGGATCGTACCACTGCGTCTGTGCCAAGGGTTACGAAGGACGCGATTGCATTATAAACACCGATGATTGCGCTTCTTGTAAGTATCATTCACATGTCTATTATTGTTAGTAGTAACAAAGTTAAGTTTAACCTAGTACCGTTTGAAGACCACTAGATGGATGATGGCAATAATTCAATTTTTTTTTCATCACAGACCCTTGTCAAAATGGTGGCACCTGCTTGGATGGAATCGGTGACTATACATGCCTCTGCGTTGACGGTTTTAGTGGCAAGCATTGCGAAGTAGACATCGACGAATGTTTGTCGTCTCCTTGTCAAAATGGTGCCATTTGCAAAGAATACGTCAATTCGTATACTTGCCAATGCAAACTCGGCTTTTCTGGAATGAATTGTCAGACTAACGATCAAGACTGTACGGATAGTAGTTGCATGAATGGCGGAAAATGCATCGATGGAATTAACAATTACACGTGTGTCTGCAAGCCTGGCTATACGGGTTCCAACTGCCAATACCGCATCAACGAATGCGACAGTTCGCCCTGTCGTAACGGCGCGACTTGTCACGATCATATTCAATACTACACCTGCCACTGCCCTTATGGCTACACTGGCGAGCGATGCGAAAACTACGTAGATTGGTGTGCCGAAAACCCTTGCGAAAATCAAGCCACTTGTGTTCAACGGAAAAATAAATATCACTGTAACTGTGCACCAGGGTGGACTGGTAAGGTATGCGACGTGGAAATGGTTTCCTGTAAAGACGCTGCACTCAGGAAAGGTGTGCCGGAGAAGACACTCTGTAATAACGGATCCTGCGAAGATATCGGCAATAGTCATCGCTGTCATTGCAACGAAGGCTACGCCGGTTCTTACTGCCAAAAAGAAATCAACGAATGCGATTCCGGTCCTTGTCAGAATGGCGCTACTTGCAAAGATTTAGTAGGCTCCTATCAATGCCTGTGCACGAATGGATTTCAGGGACAGAATTGCGAACTCAACGTCGACGAATGCCAACCGAATCCTTGTCAAAATGGAGGAACCTGCCACGACCTAATCGATAAATTCAGCTGCTCCTGTCCTCCCGGAACGCTCGGTTACATCTGCGAAATTAACATAGACGACTGTACCATTGGCGCTTGTCACAACAATGGTACTTGCACTGATAAAGTCGGAGGATTCGACTGCAAGTGCCCACCAGGCTTCATCGGGCCCCGTTGTGAAGGCGACATTAACGAGTGCCTTTCGAATCCTTGCAAATCGCCTGGAACGCAAGATTGCGTTCAACTGGTCAACAACTACCACTGCAACTGCAAGCCTGGTTATATGGGCAGGAATTGCGAAATAAAGGTAGATTTCTGCGAAAATTCGCCGTGCCAAAACGGAGGTATTTGTGCCGCAGAACACGCGGGACGCACTTGCCTTTGCCCTCCTGGTTATTATGGAAACAACTGCGAGTTTGCCGGCTCTTACTGCGACACAGAGCCCTGTCTCAATGGAGGATCGTGTAGGATAACGGATAACCGTGTTGGATACAGATGTCAATGCCCGCCAGGAACGGATGGTACCAATTGCGAAATTGACGCGAGCGACGAATGTGCCAGCAATCCTTGCAAACGTCCCGAAGCCATTTGTGAAAACCTTGTTGGCGATTATGCTTGTTACTGTCCTCCAAAATGGACCGGAAAGAACTGCGATATTCCTGATCCAAACTATAGAGGCGGCGTCCACGGAAGAACTAATACATACGGACCGAAAAGGGCTAACGCCTACGACCTAGATCTAGAACGTGAGAGAAAGAAGTGCAATGAAAATCGTTGCGCTGAAAAGGCTGGAAATCATCATTGCGACGAAGAGTGCAATCGATATGCTTGTAATTTCGATGGAAATGATTGCTCCCTTGGTATAAATCCGTGGAGGAATTGCACGGCGCCCATCAATTGTTGGGACTTTTTTATGAATGGCGTTTGCGATGAAGTTTGCAACAACGCCCAATGTCTTTTCGACGGCAGAGACTGCGAAAAGAAGCTCGAACCTTGCAAGTGAGTATTGCCGTTGTATATTTTTGTTACTTAAATCAACTACTGCTCGTATTATTTATTCCTCGTCTTATTTTGTATTGTTTGAATTTCGATCTAATCCACAACAACTTCTATTTACAGTCCCATGTACGACTCTTACTGCCGATCTAAGTACGCCAATGGGGTGTGCGATGACTTCTGCAACAACGAAGAATGTAATTGGGATGGATTGGATTGCGAACAACAGCCACCAGCCCTGGCTGAAGGTGTCATTTCTGTCGTTGTAAGAATGGACATGCAGGCGTTCCGCTCCAACATCGTTACTTTCCTTCGAGACATCGGACACGAATTGCGAACAACGCTTCGCGTAAAACAAGACGAGCTTGGGAATGATATGATTTACCCGTGGAAAAGAAGTCATCAGACCAGTTTCATCGGTAGACCAACGTCTATTTACACCGACAGAGAAAACGGTATTACCGCATATCTCGAAATAGATAATCGAAAATGCACAATGACGGAGGATGCGGTTTGCTTTTCATCCGCGAACGAAGCAGCCGAATATCTTGCCGCCACCGCCTCGAGGCACTCTTTATCGAAAAACTTCCCGATAGAAGAGGTACGGGGTGTTGTCGATTCGCAGAATCCCGATTATTCCGATTCCCCAACGAATTACAAGTACGTCTTTATTGGCGTGATAATCGTCATCACTTTCGGACTGCTCGCCAGCGTCTTGGTTGCTGCTCAGAGAAAGCGCGGGACCGGAATCACTTGGTTCCCTGATGGTTTTCGTTTAACGGGCGGTGGTAGCGGGCAGAGACGAAGATCTCGGAGGAGGGGTCCGGATGGTCAGGAAATGAGAAACCTGAATAAACAGACTTCCGTCAATTGCATGGATTTGGAAGTAGGCAACGGCCGGGCGCAGCAATGGTCGGACGATGATTCGGATCTGCCACCTTCAAAACGTATGCGGGCCATCGAACCAGGCTACGCCAGCGATCAGACTGCAATAACTGATTATGAGGAGACTGAACCCAGAATGTGGACTCAGCAGCACTTGGATGCTGCCGAAATACGAAGGCCCGATGCGGGAGTCCTCACACCTCCGAGTCTCGAACACAACCAGGACTTGGATGCTCGGGGGCCCTGTGGCATGACGCCGCTTATGGTTGCTGCGGTGCGCGGCGGAGGTCTCGACACTGGCGAAGAGGAAGACGAGAACGACGGGTCTGCCGCGAAGATCGCTGAGCTCATTATGCAAGGCGCCGACCTCAGCGCTACCACGGATAAGAGCGGAGAGACAGCTCTGCATCTTGCAGCTAGATATGCACGGGCTGACGCGGCGAAACGACTTCTCGATGCTGGTGTCGACGCCAATGACCAAGACAACACTGGAAGGACGCCGCTTCATTCGGCTGTAGCGGCCGACGCCATGGGCGTCTTCCAGATTCTTCTGCGGAATCGAGCGACGAACCTTAATGCGAGAATGCACGACGGTACGACGCCTCTGATTCTGGCCGCTCGTCTCGCGACGGAAGGTATGGTGGAGGATCTCATTAACGCCGATGCGGACATCAATGCCGCCGATAACAACGGAAAGACAGCGCTTCACTGGGCTGCGGCGGTAAATAACGTTGACGCCGTCAATATACTCTTGGTGCACGGGGCAAACCGTGATACTCAAGACGACAAAGACGAAACGCCACTGTTCCTGGCTGCGCGGGAGGGCAGCTTCGAAGCATGTAAAGCGTTGCTCGATACGTACGCCAATCGCGAAATCACCGACCATATGGATCGACTACCGCGAGACGTGGCGAGCGAAAGACTTCATCATGACATTGTCCGACTGCTCGACGATCACGTCCCGAGGTCTCCGCAGATGGTACCTGTGATCCAGAATGGCCCACTCATGGGTAAGCGTGCGTATTTTTCTTTTATCCATGCAACAACTTTCGGCGAAACAACTCGGAGATACAGCATTAACTCTAGCGCATACCTATATACATACATACATACATACATACATACATACATACATACATACATACATACATACATACACTCGTGCATGCATACGTACATACGCGCATACATACATTTGTTAAAAAGTACTACTTTTCAGTTTATACAAAAATTAGTGCCAATCTATTAGCTTCTTACCGCTTGAAAATAATGTTTCTCGTGATTCTAGCGACCACAACTAATGATCAGTTTCTATCGTTACAGGTTCTCCCAACCACCATCAACTTATAACGCATCCAACCGTCATCGGATCGGCGCCAAAACAGACCAAGTCGAAGAAGCGGCCGAAAACGGCTTCGGGGAATCCAAACAGCCCCGAGTCAGAAGGTTCAGTGGTTACGGTCAGGAGAAAACCGTCGGTGAAGAAACCGGCGGTGAAGCGAGGCGCCCAGCCACCGAATCAAGAGATACCCCAGGGAGCGGAGGGAGCGGAGGGAAATTTGCCAAGTCCCTACGACAGTGCGAGCCTGTACAGTAACGCTCTTCCTCTGGTCGGTCATACGATAACTCCAAAACAGCCGCCACCGTACGAAGACTGCATAAAGAGCCAATCTATGCAGGGTCTGCAGCAGCTCGGTCTCGACACGTTCACGGCAAATTACGGCTTGCCGAATTTTCACGACCAATTGCTAGCGTCGCATCAACGGCAAACTCAAGGCATGGTCAACACGCTATCGCCTCCTTATAGTAACCAATCGCCGCCTCACTCGGTGCAGTCGAACATGACGCTTTCGCCTCAGGCAAGTTACATGGGTTCGCCGTCACCGGCGAAGACCAGGCCGTCGCTCCCGACGTCGCCGACGCATATTGCCGCGATGAGGCAGGCGACTCACCAGAAGCACGGTGGCATGCCGCCAGTGGGGTTTGACTTTGAAAACCTCTCGTACCCATCGAGCCAGCAGCAACAGTCGCAACAGATGCAACAGTCGCAACAACAACAGATGCAACAGACGCAGCAACAGATTCAGCAGCAGCAGCAACAACAGCAGCAGCAGCAGCAACAGCAGCAGCAGCAGCAGCAAGCGGCGCAGCAGACTCAACAGTACTATTACTTGACGCCACCGTCTCATCACTCGGGCCCCGACGTCACTCCGCAGCACTTGATGCAGGCGCCGGAGAGCTTCCCGACCCCCTCGCCCGACAGTCCCGGCCACTGGTCGTCGAGTTCGCCGCGGTCTAATAGCGACTGGTCCGAGTGCATGGCCTCGCCCAACGCGTACGCGACGGGTGCAGGACACCAAAGCAATAAGGGCTCCGAAGCCATCTACATATGAGAGTAGGCTCCCGCTCTACCCCTCTGTCACTCTCACTCTCTATCTTTCTCTCTCTCTCTCTCTCTCTCTCTCTCTTAAATTACGTTTTTCGCACGAGCGGGTCATTCAACCCGCCGATAAAACTGTGATGAAAACTCTTGTTCGAGAGCGGTTTCGCCAGCCAATGTGCTCGCCACGAGAGACTGTCCGCGCTTAACAGGTCGGCTGAAGAATGCAATCGAATCGAATCGAATCGAAACGAATCGATCGTGGGATTCTCCCGGGCGAACAGCGGGGAGATGATATTATATCAATCGGAAGAAACGGTGTATACAAAACGCGCACATGACCTTTATATTTATACATACGAATATAAATATAGTGATATATATGTATACACATATACATACATATATACATACACACACACACACACACATATATATATATATATAGATATATATATATATATATATATATATATGTGTGTGTGTGCATGTATGCATAAAACTATATGTAGTATACATATATATATATTTTATACATATTATACGCTAGGTAGAGCTTGGTAATCAGAGACACCGCTACGTACTCATAAACACCGCGTGCCTCTCTAATAAAGAGATAAAGAGTTTAATATTGAGAAAAAAAAATTAGGACTAATGCGAGGAACGATAAGGAGGCACTGGGCGCGAGATAGTAGCCATTTTCTATTTTTTATATATGGACGGCCGTGAAATATTAATCTCGAGTTCAGCTCACGATTATCGGCGAGATGCCTCATAGTTGCCAGAGTAAGTAGCCGCCGCGACAATTATTAAGGAACGAGACCTTGCCCCTACCTACGATAAGAGATACACGTGTAAATAGCTCATGACGAGAAGAAGGAAGGTTCATTCGACGCAGCGATTACCGGTGCCGGCGATCTAGCATGTAATAATAATAATAATGTAATATTCTATTTAACGCGTACGGCAACGAGAATGCGCTAGAGAATGGAGAAGGGCGCTTTTCTTCTCCCAGCGATCTATAAATATATAAATATTATTTAGGTACTTTTACGACACGTTTAATCGGGCTGCACTGCCAGGGGTTCAAGCGCGTTCGCGAGAGAAGAGAGGCTTATTATTTTCTAATATGTAGCGCTTCTCGGCGGTCTCCGTGCGCCGCGTTGACCCAAGACGAGCGAAGCGGAGAGACTTTGACTTTCGGAGCATGAAGAAGAAACATGAGAATCGTGCCTTTGATAACGTAGCCTAGAGGTTATTGAGTAAATAATGCAAATTAATGTAAGATACTGGAGATCCTGGGTACGAACGAGGTTTGCGCCAGCCTCGGAGAATCGTTTATTGCCCCCTGACGCCCGACGCCATCGCTCCATACGCAGACATTCCATTTGTAGTGTGTTTGTTTATGTGTGTGAGTGCGTGCGTGCGTGCATGCGCGCGTGTCTGTGTGTGTCTGTGTGTCTGTGTGTGTGTGTGTGTGTGCGCGCGCGTGTGTGTGGGTATGTACGCGCTCGAGCGCATGCACGCGTGTCAAGTGTGAATTCATTCTTTTATTCAGGGCTTCCTATTACGCGCATGCACTCTCCTTCCCTTGGGACACGCCTGACGTCGGAACTGTCTTACTTTTTTGCGTCAAGTTTCTCAAATTTTCTCGAACGCTGCTAAAACGGTCTAGCATAATTTATCGCGTATCGTACTGTTAAGATCGTCGTCTCACGCTCGGCGAGCGGTCTCTTCACTTTCGATGAAAACGTCAGTGGGCGATAACATCCCATTCTCTGAAGCTTCGTCTGCCAAAGCCAAACAGCGACTTGTCTCTAATGCTCCGATTATTATTATTTTTATTATTATATTAATATTATTATTAATATTATTATTATTAATAATTATATTATTATTATTATTATTATTATTATTATTATTATTATCTCATCATTATTACTATTATTATTACTATTTTTATTATTATTATTATTATTATTATTATTATTATTATTATTATTATTACTATTACAGAACTTGTTATTCCTTGTAACTTGTAAAAAGTACTGAGTTTTATTAGTATTAATTACCGCGTATGTAAGTAGAAGTAAGATTTAGCATTGTCTCATTTTACAATTCAGCTCTTGATACTTCCCTATCCATGCATTTTCGCCATTTGTTCCTTACGTCTCTTCATCCGATGTATAACAACGATCATCTTTTATTCACGATAGGGTCGATCTGTTCTACTTTTGCTATGCTTCCGTATTTTTATGATTTAATATAATAAGCATAGGTATACTTTGAGCGTATTCCAACAAATTTTACACGACAATCAAATTGTATTATAGAAATAAACAATAAAAAACATAAAATATAAGCACGTCTTTCTTTTTGTGTCACTTCCTCAACCTTCTATAACGACGACTCTCATTTCTATTATCGATCCATTGACGATGTCTCCATAGAGAACTCTTTATATATATATATATATATATATATATATCTCTCTCTCCTAATGTACGATAAAGCCTTTTTTGTAATTTCGTGCGTAAAGTTAGTGTGTAAAGTACGTTAAAAGCGCCCGATTTGAGTGCGTAAAGTCAACTTATATGCACGCTGGAAAATGAGACGCGTTAAGCAAAAAACTCGTGCGTAAAAAGTCATGTGTAAAGTAAAAGAGTCATGTGTAAAGTTAAAATGCTACGCATTTATTAACTTGACGCACTTTCAATTTATGCATTAATTGTTTACTTCACGCGTGACACCACCCAGAATCCGTAAATGTTCACATTAAACACTAATACGAGGCATCTAAAGTACTTTAAGCGTTTTAGCTTCACTCACCCAAACGCACATAACAAATAGGATACCTAACGAGGGTGCAAAGTGTACTTTTACATTTACATTACTATTTAAAATATCGACCAGACATTAAAAATGATTAACGACAAATAATAAATAACGAAATACATCTGTTTATGAAAATGTGTCAATTTCATTGTTTCTTTTATCCGATTATACGCCTATAATTTGTTTGAGGCAAACGGAGTATTTTTTAACGAAAATATAATGCACTGCCGCGAGTGCCTTACGACGAGATGGAAGTCTTATACAAAACGACTTAATTAAAAGACTGAATAAATAAAAAAAGAATAATTTATTGGCATCCCTTGAGTGATGGATTATTTTGGAAAATTTTATTTAAAAAGGATCAAGAATTTGGGCAATTTTGTAAAATAGTTATAGCTTCTCTGCAACAGCGTCTTCTTAATAAAATAAATATTTTAATATAAACATATTAATAATCTTTAAATGTGTACATACCTCGATACTATATATTATTATCATTATTATCATTATTAAACTAGAAATTCAAATATTGTTAAGTAAATCATATTTTTTTAGAAGTCTCTTTAACATATATACATATATATGACGAATTAACTTGTATAAAATTTAAAATAACGCATGGTATTATTGGAAACGAAAAAATAATTAGTTTAGTGATCGATAAAACAGACAAAATTGGAGGAAATTAAAGGAAAGGATGAGAACAAATTAATCCAGTTGAAAAAAGTTCTGATGTAAATTGTTCGAAAGCTCATCGCTTGATGGGAGCTGGCAGAGATAAGAGAAGAATATAGAGTATAGGAACAATGTGAACTAACAAATTAATACGAAAATACAACATGTATAGAATTAAATATATATATATATATATATATATGTGTGTGTGTGTGTGTGTGTATCTATGTATGTATGTATGTATATATATGTATGTATATGTATATATATATATATATATATTCGTGGGAAGAGATTTGCGGCTCTGTAATCCTATTAGGGACTAGCCACAGTTTATATACATTGTCTATCTTCTCGGGTGCGAAGGGGGAACTTTTATCTTCGTGTAGAGATGGATTAGAAAATCGAATTACGTGTTTAATCGCGCTGATCGTATCGATCTTCGGAGTCATCACTTATACTGCAACTAGGGGACTTAATACTTTCGCATCCTTTAATAAATACCCCACTTCACGGTGAATTAGATGAATCACGTATAAATTTATTTATATATATATATATATATATATATATATTATGAATATACGTATACATGGATAATTCATACAGACACAATCACACACGACACGCATAGTAGGTATATACATATAAGTATAGGTCGAGTTTTATTGAACGGATCGGGAAACCGCGATTTTCCAATTATACATCAAATGTAATTATCCAAGTAAAAATATATTGTACAATATGGAGTATAGGGTGGACAATCGCCGTGACTCGAAACGTGTAATATACATTTTTATTCGAGTAGTGGGTATATACGTACTGTACGCAGTATAAGCATCCCCATCGGACCCCCCGCTTAAAACTAGCCTAACCTAACTGTCACAACCTGCCTAAAACTCGGTTTTTTATTCCGCATCGTGTATAAAACCGGTCCTGGAAACTGATTAGAATGTGTTTTTAACTGAGTGTTGCAAGTATTTTTGGTATTATTCTTTTACTGTCATAAGTATGATACAAATCATATTAATAAAAGTGCTCTTTTCATCCACTAAGCGATTAAAATTCAATAATAATATACATTCCGCTATACTTAATATATCTCCGCTTTTTTGTAACTATACATATATAAAATGGTGAATAATAAAATATTCACCCTAATTATTGTCGTAAATTTTGATAATAGTCGGAGAGTATGCTCCACGCTTTTTCGCCCATGAATCCTTCCGGTGGTGTTTCACCAGCTTTTGCTAAACCTACAAATAACCAATGACATTATACTTTCTTGCTTTAATTGCGTTAATTTTCTATATAGTATTAGACCACTAATTATACTGCGTTGCCTCGAATTCCTTATCCCTTATTACTTTTATAAACTTTATAGACTTTATAGACAAGAGTTAAGAAGACCATTTTCAGCATACTTTTAACGCGTTATAGAGCTGATTTCATTCATTTTTTACGTACCTAATAATCAAGAGCTTCACGTACCTCGCATCCGCGTTCCAGATATAAAATCAAAATCATCTTTTCGGTCGGGTTCAAAGAAAGCCATCTTCTTGGCGGTCTTGTCGTAAGCAGCGACTCTAAAAGGAATGATTTCCAAATTCTGAAGACCCGGTGCCATCGACAAGACCGTCGCACCGTGGGTCGCGTCGTACAGGTTTCCATCAAGAACTGCTGACTTATTGGGATGCGGCATTCCAGCAGGATCTCTACCGACGATAAAAAAATTTGCTCCTGCTGTCATTCGTGCTTTTGCATGCCATTGTACCTGAAAAGTAATCTTCTTATACTTATGCGTATATATAATACACTCATATAAAAAAAAAAAAAAATTTGTAACCGATGAAAAACGATTTAAGGAAAATTAGAACAAAAAATATATTCTCATAAAATTTCTCTGACAAGCAATTAAAATATAAGCGTAGAAAAAGAAAACTATTTGTAAAAATTATAAATTTGTATTTATAGTATATGTAGGCACTAACCTCCGTAGGACCAGCGTACATCATAGGGCTAGGAAAAATAGCCAAGAGAGTATCTGGATGTAAAATACCATCTTCGAGAACCGCTTGATGCTGTTTAATTCGTACGTGCAAAGGTACATCGTCGTCCTTCGTCCATCCACCAAGGGGATGCAACAAAAGCACAGGCTTTTTAAATCCTCGTTCTTCCAATAATCGAGTTCTCGTGTCCTGATGCAGAGTAAATATTTTATATTTGTCCATTTACAAAGTTACATTGAAACAAATTCTATATATATGTATATAATGGTACGGGTAAAAAAGCAGTAATGCGCGCATCTTCTTATCAAGAAAGAATGAAGCAGTAAATATTTTCTTGTGTATCCCGTCGTATCAAATAATGTATTTGTAAATAAATTCTACATTTGCGGAAAGAGAGAAAATGCGTATATATATATATATATATATATATATATGGATAAAGTCAACGAGAATATCTTACTTGCATCAACAGAGCATGGCCATTATGGATAGGATTTCGAAGCTGGAAAGCGAAAACGGCATCTGCGCCTAGTTCCCTGCATTTAGCTCGAATTTCATTCGGTGTCAATCTGTAATGGTCAAGGCCGTCGTTCCACCTGATTCTCTCTAGAACTTCCAACTCACCTCCGACTAACCAGTCACCAGAGTCAAAAATCATTTTGACATATGGTTGCCGCACGTCACTCGTGCCGAATTGCCTGCAGCACCGTTCCTCTTTACGATGATAGTAGAATTCCGGATTTCGTAAAATAGCTACATTGTTTCCGCGATGGCGAAGCACAATAGCCGGCGAGGATGAAAGTCGCTCTTTGTCTTTAGTCGTTACGGGAAGAACAATCGGGACCGACTGGTTTATCGTAATACCGTCGACTTGCAACCAGTTGAAATGCTGACTCTAATTTAAAGACATTTCACAAGAAATCATAAAAGCTCCTGAAACAACTTGTTCAGATCTTTGCATAAAAATTATTGTGGATAATTCAACATGAAAGTTTTAATACTCTCAAATTGACACGTATTATAACATTACAACATTACAACATTTATTAAAAGTTTATTTAGGAAAAAATATATAGCTGCAGAGGTTTGTAACGAACCTGTAAAAACTCCTTTTCTCTCATGAAACCCTTCAATGGTGCAGCCCAACCTTCCGCCAAGACTTGCACCCACTGAAGATCGACTTGGCTGATTTCAAATCCTTGCAATTTTTCCGCTTCAGATTTACGAGCTTCCAACTTATCCACCGGCACAAAAAGTTCTTTTACGGGATCCTTAGGGTTTCGAAGCTTCGGCAAGATTCCCCGATTCTGAAGAAGGTCGATCACCATCGCGGTGCAATCCTCCAAGCTACAATTCTCGGTATCGACCACGAGATCTGGTTGTATCGGTTTTTCATAAGATTGGTCGATTCCAGTGAAGCCACGAATGGCGCCCTGCCTCGCTTTTTTGTAAAGACCTTTCACATCTCGGGCTTCGCACACTGCGAGAGAAGCGTCTACAAAAATTTCGAAAAAAGGCAAGCCCGCTTCTTCATGGATCCTTCGAGCAATTCGTCGATCTTGCTCAAACGGCGATACAAAACTGCACAAGGCAACAATGCCTCCATCAGCGAAGAGTTTGGCCACTTCCGCGACTCGTCTCACATTTTCTTCCCGGTCTTCCTTGCTGAAGCTGAGATTACGATTTAATCCGGTACGCACATTGTCGCCGTCCAAACCATATGCCGGAATTCCCTGCGCAATCACATTGCAATTCAGCAAAAATATTGCAAACCCTTTTTTTTACTGGTACAGATATTTTTCTTTGTGATTTCAATTTCAAGCAATTCGAATCGTATGTGATCATTTCCATTATACTATACCTCTCCCTTTAAAATACCGCCCTCCCCGTACCTTGTTCGAGAAAATGCCGTATATATATATATATATATATATATATATATATATATATATAATATAATATAATATTCAAAATTTTTTAAATATATAACGAAAAATTAAGTTCAATCATTTTGGAAAAATAATTAATTTGATTTTCATACTAATATTGTTACTACAGCTACACAATTCTCCATTATGCTTGGATTCCAAGTAATTTTCTACATTGTATAATTTACGTCGAATTGCACGTCATAAATTCTTATCGACGAGTTATAGAACTCATCTCGAACCCATGATAAAAATAAAAATTGATCAGATATATATAATGATCGTTTTATATATTGGTATAAAGTTTGTAGCTGTACAGAATTAAGATCAGTGTTCGATGCAAACCTGAGAAATGAGATATTGTTCAATTTGAAAGGCAATAGATGTCTTGCCAGCACCAGAATATCCAGTTAACCAAACCGTGCATCCGCGAAATCCAGGAATGCTGCCAATGCTTTTTCCTCGTTCTTCACGCGACACGTGGTGGGCTTGGAACGATACATTCGTAGATTTTGTCTGTAAATTGAGCATGTTCAATTTAATAATACCATTTAAACATATTCATATATATATTATATATATATAATTACAAAAATATATATGCATCATGTACGTCGCGAATCAAGACGTTTGAACATGGGTTAGGACCTCCTTGAAAAGGCTAAATAATTCTTTTAGAAAAATCTCACTATGCTAAACTGTGGAACACGTTAAATCGGGCAACACTGTCAACTCGTATTTCAAGGCCTCTGGCATACAGATTACTTTTTATAGTTAACAAGTATGTATATGTTTATTTCTGTGTAAGCAAAATTGTTCTTTACCATGCGAAAATGAACGTGAAAGTTGGTGCAAAATCCAACATATATGCCACTCATTCAAACTATTCGATTTCATTCGACCAAGTCGCAAGATACATGAAGAATCAAATACGACTATTCAGCTATAGTTAATTTAGTTATTGTTAACATCATTTGTCTTTTACCTCAAGCCTGCAAAAGTCGGAGGGCCTTGCTGCCAGTCTTGGAAATATTCCCATAGCTTTATTCTTTTCCAAGCTTTCACAAATGTTATTTTCATTTATTGCCTCATCATTTGCAAACGCAAAAGATGCATTTTTAATAACAAATGGTTCACAATAATTTTTGCCTAGAGCAATTTCCATTTATCGAATATTATACAGAAAATTAATGTCATGCCGTTCTTTAAAGTTTCAACTGCAATACATCAATACATCATAGCAATTAATCGTTTTTTTTTAAGAAAAATTATTGAATCTCTGTAAATTGCCACTCTGCGTGCTCGACAATATGTACATATATTCTTGATTTTTATTAGAGTCTCATTTTTAAATATTGTTTAAGAATTATTGTCAACGTTCCATAAAAATATTTTTAAAAACATATAATTATAACCATTGGACTCGAGCAAAATGAAGAACCAGATACGAAATTAGAACTCGAATGGTCTTATACGTCTTTGAATTTTTTTTGCTTCGCAAGATATAAAAAAGAAGGAAATATCGCGTCACTCGTATTAGACTTAAGTGTTCGGTGCTTCCTTGTCTTCAGGTTAATAAGTAGGGATATTGTATATATATGTACTGAATCAAATCTTTAATACTTCAGTAATAACATGTACAGCGTCCCAGAATTGACGGATAATATTGCAACATAGAATATCTGAAATAAGCGATTAAATAAACATTTTTATTACACTTATTACGTATAGATGTTACTGTATATTATTATATATGATTTATTGTTTTGAACTGTTGATGCAATTTTTATAATTTCATTAATGTTATATTTAGTTTTTACTTTTACTTAAGTGTATGCGTATTTTCAGTATTTTCAGAGAACCGTTTTTTTTAATTTTTATTTTATTTTTTTTTTAATTATTGTTCTCTTTTACTGACAATCACTTTACGTCACTTAGGCACGAACAGATGTGTGGTGATCACGAATCGAACTCCAACTGACGTTCAGTTAAGCGTCTCGTAATCGAGAAAGTCGAAAGAAAGTTGCTTTCATTGCCAGTGTGCAAACACTGGTCCCTGGAATGTAAGATTAAAAACACTCATCCCAAAAATTGACATTTAAACGTGGAAAATGTTGTACTTGACCTAAAATCTCTGCTGCGACAACACTCGTGTATTACCGACCCCAGTTATATACGTCCGGATTTACAGCTTCACGAAAAACAGCATTTATTACCCGTCATTTGTACCGTTATGTCCTCAGAACATTAGCATACGTATATAGACATGTATATGATTAGGCACCGCTAATGTATAGTCTTTCTGTCTATACTGACCAATACTCACGATGCAATAATCAATTATTATAATAAAAATATTTAATGTTTGCGGTCAAGAAATTTAATATGCTCGATGTATATAATCGACCTAATAACACATTATAATATTTTATCTGTTAAAAATAAAAACACAAATTATTATATACCGATATCTAAGCCGATATATTAAAAAAAAGTAACATTATATAAAAAGACGGAGAATATATAGCTGAGCGAGGGTCGAGCGCAGTTAATTTCATTACAAATATACAATTAAGATAAAACAATCTACATCGCTAAATTAACATCGCTATTTGTCATTCATGGGTGTGGGAGCTGAGAAAAAAAAAGTCACCATATGCAGCTTCGCAAGTACAAGACAAAATTATCATGAAACTCGATAATATTCATATTTAAACAATGGTCACCTTAAAGGCAGATTAATTGTTGTTGCTATTCAGTAATAGAATTCAATGCCATATCGCTTTTATCGCAGTTCAATGTAAACCGTTTATCAGCGTGGCTTCATGATCCATGCCTACATAATACACTTGTGTGTATTCCTGAATTTACACGCAAATTCATCAAATGGATCTTAATTTTAAAGAAAAGAAATGTTTTCTTATATAGATATCGTATTAAAAACAAGACTTATTTTTTACTATGCGTGATATACATTGTTTGCTTATGTTATGTTGAAATAGAATCACATGCAGGTATAAAAAGAATGGTTTTATATGCCTTTAATTTTAAACATTTATTTACCTTTATGAATCAACGTGACTCTCTATCTAATAAATCTTTATTAAAAACGTAAAATTCTTCTATTTTATCATATACACCTTATGTAAAACAGCACTCATCAATGATAATGAATGTATTGCAATATGTAGAATGACTTGGCAATTTTTAACCAAAATTTCATTTAGCTTTCCTATATTTTAATTTTGCGGATAATATATTCAACAAATAAATAAAAAAACAAAAAACCTATAATGTAATACCTATACGCTTATTTAATGTGTGTGTGTGCGTGTGTGTGCGTGCGTGAGCGCACGTGCGGGTGTAAATGATACTGGTTCTCAGCAGGGTGGAAATTATAATCATTGCTATAATATATACTCACTACTTTTATGCGCTTTATTCCGTTCGTTTCGATGTATTTGCTGTTCATATTTAGCCACAATGAAGTAGGAAAATCAACTAGGAAAATCTTGTATTCTTATGATAATTACTGGAATGATGTTGTAAATATAAAAATTACAACAAACCAAAGCAGGCTCGATGAAAGTAAATTATATACACAAATTTACGTTCTAATTAAATGCTGACGAATTATATACGGATAATTCACGACCCTGAAATTATTACACAACATGCACATTTAATAATTGTACGGAATTAACTCAACTCGAACTCTGCACTCGATATACACACGAAAGTATTGAGGAGCGACGCGCATTCAACACTGATTACAAGTCATAACTTTTTCGACTGATTTTGTCTACAAAATCTATCTTTCACGACCGACACTCAGATAGATAATGAAGTTGAGGATATATAAATACGACATTTATATATTGTCTCGGTTAATAGCCCCACCACTCATATCGAACAAGTGGCATTTTACATTTTCCGCAATATATATACGTCTACCACGAAATGAAGTCCTGGACAGGTTATTTTTTTTTTTTTTTTTTTTTTTTTTTCTTTACATTACGTATAGACTCCAAGGACTGTTTCGTGGTTTCGCACTGAAAGTCACTATAATATCTATTTATCTATATACCAAAAACAGTACTTTATATTGTGATATATGCAACATTTATTATCACAAACTGACAATCTTCGCAACACGCATTCATGCGTTATACTTATCGGTCTTGTTTCAAAGCTGCAATTCCTACATTAACCGCAAGACTTTTACTTCGCTTCATATATACCGAAGATTAGGCCAAAGTATATTGACATTTGCCATGCAGAGTAAAAAATTGCTCCTCTCTCCCTATACTTTCATGAATGAAGAAACCTATACTCGTCGAGTTTAAAATGTTCCCCTATATTTCAGTAAATATAAATTTATTGATATCTTACAATACGTGTGTAACAAGAGCCGTTTATAATATACGACGTTGTATATATCGACAATAATATCAATCTCTTACTTATTGATGTTCATTTCTGCCTTTTTAATGAACAAAATAAAAAAAAAATTATAAAGATATTAGAGATATGTTAATGCTTTTAAAAGGCAAATTTGTCTATATATATACCCTGATTTTAATTAAATTGTAATTCAATTTTATACAATTAAAACGGCGTGTTTCATTTCACAGTGAATTTCACTTACTTAAAAATTAAACCCTATAATTTCTATTTAGGAATGCCTCAGCAAAACCACGCCAGAGCCCTATAACAGACACCCCTTTATAAAAGTGCCTTCAACTTTCCACGATTAGTAAAATGCATATATACGGTTGCCCTATCATAGGCCTGCCATGGCCTCCACACTTTCCTCAAGTAGAGAAGCCCTGATTTAGCCTGGTGAGGTCTATCCCAGTCTTCGGGAAGCCCCAACACAATTTCCACACAGGAAATAATATGATTGAATTGAAAATCGATGCATATTACGTCATTGTTTAATCATTGTAGAAAGAATATTAATTTTTAATTTATAGTATAAAAATATTCCATTTTTTAAATAAAAATTGTTGTTATATATTCTATTTTTTTTTTTTTTTTAGATGTTAAATATTTAAATCGACTACAACAGTTCGATTGGTAATATAAGGATCTCTCCCTCTGTATACCATTTTTACACATATATGTTTAGAACATCTAAAAAAAGAATATTGCAAGAACAGTTCACGGAGGGAAAAAAATTAATTAATTGCGTTATGTTATGTTAGGTCATATTATGCATCACATATAGAATGACGGCAAAATACGGACGGTTTTGTCGAGACGTCGTGAGTGATTTATTTCACTTCTCATAAAGAAAAGACAAAAGTGCAAACATTTGCTCGAGCGAACAATATTTCCGCCGACACATGTTGATTTTTTGATAAGATTCTCTATGTTTATTGCTGTTGTCATTACAATTTTGCCACTTTCTATACCTATACCTATACCTAATACCTATCCATCGTTCGAATCCTTGCGGTACTACAATTATTAAGGGGCGATCATATTATTACGATCATAAAAATTATTGTTTTTTAGCTATATATTATTATATTAAAGTGTCGTGGACATCGTTGTATACAGATGATCTGCGAGATAAAATACCATCAATGACAAACATGAAATAGAGAGACATCCGTACGCTTCACTTTACTATGAATAAATAATGATTTGATATGAGCGTGTATAATTAAAAAAAAAAAAAAAAAAAACATTTCAAACAATATAAATATATACTATATAATGCGGTATACTTATTTATTTATTTATTTATTTATTAACGGACCCAAAAGTTAGTCCTTACCAACTTATTATACGAATATATATACTCATAAAACAAATCGATTCTAAAATTTATAAACAATACTGCGTTTATAAATTCAGTTCATAACTGTTCTAGGCGATATTTCTTCATTGTTAAATAAATATAAAATTTTCACATAAAAAGTGGACCAAGCAAAGTGACCGTGGCAACGATTTTCTTTTCACGCCTGAGCGCATATATATATATATATTTTTTTTTGTTACTTTGACCCGCATCACATGTGTGTGTGTGTGTGTGTGAGAGAGAGAGAATCTAATTAAATTTATATAATCTTTCATATATAAATGTGTTCATAACGTTTCGCTCGCGAGTGTCTCGGGCTCTTTAAAATTGATTGAAAGTGAAATTTGAGGAGCGCAAAGGAAGAACGAAACGCTAAGAAATATATATATATATATATATATATAAGAGAGTGAGGTAACGCGTATAAGTATATGGACAGAAGTAATATTAATATGTGAATATATAAAATAAGGGAAAGTGGCAAATAGGCGGAGCATACAAAGAAACATAAAGTAAAGAATATATAGGAAAGTGTAGGAAAAGATGGACCGAGGAGGAACATCGGAAAAAGTCAAGATGCGATATTGAAAGCGGTATACCTAATTAGGTATGAACTGATGAGGAAGACGGTAATAAATGAGATAAGAATAAAGAAATTACAGAGAATGAACTAGAGAGAAAAATGTTTGAAAATATGTATAGATAATTATACCAAGTGCGAAATATGAAAGATTGTTAGGAGAAATGCAGGACAGAATAAAAAATGGAAAGAATAGAAACGAAGCAGCTGCGCGAATATATATAGAAGAAAATATATATATTGAAAATTAACAGTATATTTGTATGTTATATATACATATAGTATAAAATCACCAGAATAAGTATTTTTAAGAAAACGAGTTGCGAAGCATAATATATATAATGAGACGTGTATATATATAGATATATATATAAAACGAAATCTGTGAACAGTTTTAAGAACAAAATATTGCTTTTTAAAAAGGCATATATGTATACAACTATCGTTTTATCTCAGTAAATCTTTTTATATTTGGTTCAAATTTGTCTAAACGTTATGAAATAATGAAATGAAGAAATACAGATTTTGTAACATTTCTTTGCTTACATAATTTCCAACAAAAATTTTCATTTTTTAAATTTATTAATTTATTTTAATTAATTTAGTTTTTGCTGCTCTTTTATCTACTCTGATACAAACAACAGATTTTATTATCCATTTTGTATTAAGAATTCAGACAATTTTTTATTAAAAATTATAATATTTTACTCGTTAACTTATTACTTCGACCTGCACCGGAGGTCGGAAGAAGTATTGAATTTGGTCACCCTGGCAAAAAAAAATTACCCCCTATTTTTTCATCAAATGTCCACGTTTCAGACCATAAGAGGAACCCAAAAATGCAATAAAAAAATGTTTGTCCGTCAATAGTCTGTACGTACGTACGTATACGTTCGTTACGCTAAATTTGCACGCGCTGCGTAACTCACGAACGAATGAACAGAAATGCTTGCATTACCTCTTTTTGAATATATCTCGAAGCCTAACTTAGATCAGATAAAAAGTTGAAATATATATATCCATCATGTAATATTGGAGAGGGGATGAAAAAACCGTCTATATTTTTTATACATAGGAAAATTCTTACAAACTATATTCCTCAATTTTCGGGTCATCATCATCAACGAGTGCTCAAAATACGTGTAAATTAAATTTGTGTGTGTGTATGTGTGTATGTGTGTGAGTGCGCGGCCGAGGTAGTGTTCAGATCGTTCAGATCTATTCCACATTTTTTTAAAGGTGTGTTTTGGCTGAACCTACTTCTGATTAGATTTGGGGATATACACTTCCGTAGCTTTCTGAATTTAGTGACAAAACTGGGGAGGAAAGCGCGCCGAGGGTCTACGGGGCGGAGCCCGGGGTGGGGCTGGCGGTCAAAGGCCGCAGGGGCGAAGCCCCCACAGTTTCATGATGAATTTTTAAAGCAAAATGTGTTCTTAAACCCGTTCACAGATTTCGTTCTTGTGAACACGTGGACGATTTAATGTGTTGTAAGGGGACGAAACAATTTTTTCTTGAATGTTTAAGTACCATAATAGATGCGTGGAAAAGGGTAAAAAATATGATGATGATGATAATAGTAGAAGAGCGTCAGATTCTTTTTTTTTTTTGCGAGTTGTAGAAGATAATTTAAAAATATTTTTCCTTTACCTCAGTATCGTAAAAAAAAAAAAAAATACTTAATCGATAAAAATTCGAAATCTCAGTACAAAATCATGTTTTAATGACTTACGGCGCAATTTATTCGCAGAACCATAGCGGGTATTTAAAAAATTTCATGGTATGAATTTTTAGGATGAATTAGAACAGAATTATGATGACGCGAAGCAGAAATTTTCGAGCCAAAAATTAGTGCAGTTAAATCGTAATAAGTCGGCAAAAAAATATCTGATTTAATTCGCACAAAAAGCTTTGTATTCTAAAAGAATTTGAGAACGTTTTTGCAGAGTTACAGATTTTATTTTCATTAATTTTTAAGAAACTACGTCGAAAAAACTAAAAAATTATTTTCCATTTAAAAACAAATGTTAAATTTCAGGACTTTGTAGGCACCTGTTAATAATTCGATCGGGCTACAACTTTCAGGTTCTTATTTTTTTAGCTTATAAAAAAGAATTATTATCTACGGGGAGCAAAGAAATTCGAAATAATGACCCACCCTAATATATACATATAAATTGTAGTAATAATTTATATTTCAATAACAACACCTGAAAACCTTTTCTTTTTCAAAAACCATTTAATTCGCAACATGCACTGTTTGTTATGATTACTTTTATTGCGAGGCGAGGTTGGCGAGATATAGTCATCGCGCTCTGTAGGCAACAATATTATTGTAGATAAGGTATGTATTGTAAACTTACCCCCTTTGCTAGACCGTGAAGTTAAGAGTATTAAAGATTACTTGGTACTTAGTACAATAAAATTTACGCATATTTAAACAAAAAAATATGAATTAATAAGCCATCGACTCAGGATTCCAAAGTTTCAACGAAAATAGATTAGATCCGAGCCTTCTTTTTCTAATTTCTCTTTTCTTTTTTCGATTTACCGTTTCACACTTTTCTCATAAACAAAACATCGCATATTTTTAAAATATTGATGTATTTATAAATAAACAATGAACACAAACAAATGGCGACAGAATTTTCGCAAATTCATATACAAAATTGCTTGCTACTACTGGAATAAAAAAAATACTTTTTTAAATGCATATAATTTCAATTAATTCGGTCGAGACTCTATATACTCGAAAGAATTTTATTTCGGAGTTGCTTATTTTAAATTTAATATCGAAATGCAAAACTTTAAAATGAGGGCAAGGAAGTGGAAGTTATTAATTACGATAAGGGGACTTGGTTATACTACACCCAATAAAAAAATTGTAAAACTCCTTACTCACAATTCATCAGATGATATTTTTTTAAATATTATATTATATTTTACGATTTACACACTATGTCAAATTATCCATTGAATTATTTTTATTTTCAATTCCAATTCCAATAATTTGCCAAGTGTTGAGCTGTCGAGCAAGATTATAAAATAAAGTATAACCACAGATAATTGTAAAATGAGTGTAAAAAACTTTAAAAATTAGAATTTTTATTTTATTTTATTTTATTTTTTATCGAACGTTTAAAATTAAGTAATTCTGAAGAAATATACTTGAATTCAGTGATGTATACTAAGTGCATCACTTTGAACTTCGTGACTGAGCTGTGTCTGTAGATTTGAAAGTTTATTTTTCAAAGCAGCAATTCCCATCATTACAATGTTCTCTGGTTTTAACGAGCCACAAGTTTCCACATTGAAAAAATATTTATTTGGTTTTGCCTCCCAGTTAAATGGTGCTTCATCTGAAAAGTAAAAATTTTTAAATAGTAAATATATTTATTTGTATATTTACTTTATCTTTCAACCAAATAAATCTCATAAATCAGTCTTTAATATTACAACAGTTTTAGGTGAACATATAGTATATATATAATTACCAACATATTCTGTGAATTATCACTGAACAATATACAATAATTAATAAATAATAAGCTAAAAACACAGATTTAAAACTGTAACCTTATTTATAAAATAACTTTCTTCACCTTGTTTGTAATAATAAACTATATATTGCATTATCTGTTGGTGAGGGAATTCGTCATTATAATTGCGATGAAGAGGCTTTATCTCAAGGTGAAAGTGGAAGTATGCATTTTATAGAAGATTTAATAAAATAGTCAAATAATATTATTACTAATGAATAAAAACATATTAAATTGCAAAATTTCTTACGTTCATTTTCCTTAAGTTCTGAATATTCAGACTTTGGCCATTCATCTGGTTTTGGATATAAAGTATGACGCATTGCATTATCCGAATCGTATTCAAAACTCACACTAGCCGTTGGATTCCATTTTGCATGTTCTTTTCCAAAACCTTTTTTTCCGTATGCCCTGAGTTTTAATTCTTGGCCTTTTCGAAGCTTAACTATTACAATCTCTACAATGCAAAATAAATTAAGATTACAAAAATAATCAACGAGTACATTACATACCATCGCTTTCTCCATATTCGTTTGCTTCTTCTTCTCCACGACTTGAGGTTGCTGGTACGACCCTAGAATCACTAGATTTTAAATCCGCCGTTGTGACATGTCTTGTCTGATCATCATTACATTTGACATCTAATGTAAACTCAATACTGCATTCAGTACAAAAATCCGGACACTGACAATCACGTGAATATTGCATTCTATCAACAACCTGTTAAAATATAAATATTTGTAATGAAATTTTAGGTATTCCAATAATAAACACTTGCCAGTCCTCCAATGCAAGATAAAGTAAATATTTAAAGAATAATCGTAATACTGAATACCATACCTCATCACTGGTTAATGGGATCATTCCCATTCTGTGTGCAAGGAACTCGTCGCTAAGAACGGTAGAATTTGCTTCAAATTGAATCCAATCTATTGCCAATGTAGGTGTTTCCCCGATAAACACCCTTCTCATGCTGTTTGCAACACTGAAAAATTTTTAAATATTTCATTATTATTTCCAATGGCTAAAATAAAAATAGTTTATTTCAAAACTCATTTCTTAAGAATTGGAAATTTCATCTCGTATAAATTGAGTAAAATATTTTATTAAATGCATAGCCAATAACAGTTGCTATAAGGTATATTGTTAATTTTCAGTCTTTTTTTTTTTTTTTATTTTATATTTATTGCATTATAAAGGTATATACAGACATTCGTATAAAAAGCATTTTGCAAATGTGCCGAATGATATTTTATGTTAAGTATGCATAAAGTGCAATTAAAAATTGGCAGCAATGCATAAAATACCATTTTACGCATACTGCTTCATAAATATACATTTTTTCAACTTGAATACACACTCTGATAAAATAGTTTTTTCTAAATACGTTATAAATTTTATATTAAGGGGGTTCTAAAGTAATTTACTTTTTTTTTAATACACTTACCGACCTAACCTCAAAACAGGCAAAGTATAAATAAAAAATGATTGAAACGCTTTGTCAAAATTTGGGCTCTGGAAGGCTGATTTTACATAACATATATAATATCTCAACAAAATTCCAGTGAAAATTACGTGAAATTGAGTGATAACTTTTGGAAACAAATTAATTTTTTTTTACCTGCCTCAAAAATAATTTGTTTCCAAAAGTTTTCAATTTATATCAGATTTTTACTAAAATTTTTTCGGGGATTGTATATGCTACGTAGAATCACCCTTTCAGAGCTTGAATTGTGAAAAAAAAGTCTCAATCATTTTATATTTATACTTTTATTGTTGCAATCCTCGGTCGGCAACTGTTCTACTTTAAAAACCTCTCACACAAGAAAAGTTTCAACAAACAAACAAAAATATAATTAAAACATACCTCAGTTCTGTATCTTCTACTTGGAACTTTACACATTCATCAGTCAACTCTGATATATGAACTGATGGTTGATTAGCGTAAGGCATTTTGGAAAATTTTTATTTAAATAAAAAATGTGTTCTTTAAAAACACTGAACTTTATCCGCACGATCTACGCACGCACCACTCGTGGCTATATATCATTCACTGTCTGACACGACAAACGATAAACAATACAGTCGAGACCGTCGAGACCAGTCGAGACCGTCGAGAATTGTGATTTTCGTCAGCTCGTCGCCTTTACCAACGAATATAGACGCATATAGAAGCACTGAGCATATACGGCAGATGGGACGGAAAGTTTTCGTCCGCGAGATGGCACCACTCCTCGCTTTTCGG